>JBBPCS010004046.1:0-11680 GCA_037974645.1 Hollardia meadi
TCAACCAATGACAGGGATGCACACTGAATTTCAACCAATGACAGGGCGGCACACTGCAAGGTTATATTTTGAGAGACACACAAGAGGGAATTTTTTGAATGTCTGACAGTCTACTAATAACATTTTCGTCCCATCTGGTCTCGTCAATGAAAACCAAATATACATGTCGTCATAGTTGTTATTATCTATGATCTATTTTTAGCTTGTCTTGTCTCGTCTTAGTCATGGAAAAAAAGGTTGTTGACGAACATTTTTCGTCATCGTCTTCGTTGACGAAATTAACACTGCTTCGGTCTAGCACCTGTGCTGTGCCAGTAAGAAGCATCATCAGCATGTCAGCCAGGTCCGTGACGGTGTATGAAAGTATGTCCATGTCCAGCAGCTGCTACAGTCAATGAATTGCTCATTCTCAAGAATTTCATTTATTGTTGCAATCTTCCTTTCAAGCCGTACAACTTTCTCTGTCAGTTGCTGAGAATCTTGGCACAGTCGCTCACACTCCATGCAGCTCACAGATTTTGCCATTTTGTCCTTTTACTAATCACAGGTTTCCAGCCACAGATACAGCAAGAGGCTTGTGCTGTATGGAAGTCACACTTGCAAGGAGCGAAAGAAATGTATATATAAAAGTATATATAGTAGCTATAAGTATCCAGGATCCACTTTCTGTAGCTTTTGGCAGAAAAAGAAGGGATATCAGCAAAAGATAAGCATAGCGGAGAGCAAGCAGAGAAGCATCTGCACTGTAAGAGAGCAGGAAGAAATGTACAATTTTGGTCAAAACAAGCAATTTGCTTGTCACCTTGGGTTGAGCCAAATGGTGATGGACAACTTTTTCCTTTTTCTGACATTGTTTGGACCAATTAATTGCCAGATTAGGCAGAACAGGCAGAGGACTTAATCAATGAATTGAAAATGAATCTCAATTAAAATTGATTACCCTTAATTTTCTGAGCATAGGCTTCTTTCACTGCAGACATTTTGATATGTCACAGTTGGAAAAGCACGGCTATAAATACATTTAATGAACTAATCAGTGCAGCACTAATGTACCATGTACTTTTCTTTCCCTAGTCTACCATTTCTCCTGTGTCTAGTCTTCTCTTTTGTCTTAAGCAATAGCACCTTCTGTCCATTATGTGAATAAGTGTGAGGAGGGAGAGAGACTCATATCATTGAGCTCAAACAGCCTACAACTTGTTCAGCTGGCTAGTGTTGATGAAGGACACAGATTATTGCCTTGAAACCCAAAAAACTGTCAGTTCAATGGAACTGAGGAATTCAGCCATATCAGCCATCTGGGTTGGCATGTAACAGGTGTTACAGGTGAACCAGTGTCTGTAAGTAAATACTGTAGCAGCCGAGCTGTGTTCAGGGCCACGTGCCATATTGATGTTTTACTAACTTACTGCTGTTCGGTTCTAAGATGTATTTAATATATGTGTATGAACAGAGGCAAGGGTGCACTGAACATGTGCAGTTTTTGTTGGGTCCCACAGCACAGTTGTGGGTTGTTGTGCTTTCTAAGTACCGCGAGAAGATTGTGGGTGTTGTGTGAAAATTCACAGTTAAGCTGCAAAGCTTCGTGGCTAAAGTAAAGATTTTGCATCAATAACACTTCAGATCAGATTTATACTGGAGACGCTGCCCAATAAAGGCCAGTCATGATTTATAGCAAATCCCGAAACATTTTAAATATCTATAACACTGTCATTCCGATTTTTTCATGTTGGAATTTTACTGTTGTTATTTTGGTCTATGTAACATCTATAGCATGTCTGTCCTGGAAGAGGGATCACTCCTCTGTTGCTCGTCCTGACGTTCCTTCCAAACAGAGGTTGCATTAGACTTCGTTGTTGTCCATCATTTTGATGGACAGTCTACCCTTGATTTTTATTTTTTTAATGATAATGAGACATACTATGACTATTTAATGGCATTCCATTTTCAAAAACAACTTGATCACAATAACATTTAATATACAGGTTGCATACAGATTATGCAATTTCATGCCATGTTTCATGTCAAAACCACCCAAAGTAGATTAATGATTTTTTTCCCAACTTTTAGAATTTGACAGATACAAGTAATTAATTGAAATATAATCAAACAGTTTACAAGAAATTAAATTGAACTCAATTGACCTGCAGTACCCTAGCTTGAACTAAATCCTTCCTCCTGTTCTGCAAGGATTTAAACTGGGTGCTCAGCATGACTCTCTGAACACGGAGAAAATCAGTGTCAAGGTCAGTGATAATGCCCACATGCTCTGTGGAGAATGTTATTGATACGTTTAGATGTCTTCGCGATGTTTCGCAAAATGGGAAAAAAAAGTATGTGTATCTGCCTGCATGAGCATGATGCCACTTGCCATCTTGTAAAGACTTGAATTAATATACTGTTGTTTGAATTACTTAACATTACGGTAGGTGGTCCTCAGTGTTCTAATCTGTCAAAATGACAGAAGGCCTTCAGATTTTTCCATCATTGGTCAAAAAATTCAGTCAGTGACTGAAAATATTTGCAACCCCTGTATCAGGAGGGGCTGCGGCTAACGTTTGCTGACCTTGTTTCTTGGTTCTCAGCTTGTTTATAGGTTAGGACTCATTCAGTGGTCATTGTTCACAGGGTTTTACAGAGAGCCGAATTATCTGCAGAGGTCTCCTTCACTCCAAAACAAACGGACCTGGTAATTAAAACTGGCAAAAACACAGTAAAGAAGTTTCACGTTAAAAATCAGTGTTTCTCCAATGGCCTTTGGCAGACTCAGAACGTTCAGGGGGGCTGCCAGCCAAGCTGTCACTTAGCTTAGCTTAGCTTAGCTTGCTTCCACACTTCTGATACTAATACTAATATCCTTCATCTGATGAAAAGATGCAGTATAAGATAAAACGACCAAGATCTAAAAAGTGACGGTGGTCTGATGGTCCTGTACATTTGTACCAATGTTTGTGTCACAGGTTTTGCTATTTTGTGGACAGCCAGTTACATTTTCTGCCATCTCATGCCCGCTCGTCTTCTCTTTCTCTGTCCTTCCTCTCTCCAACAATCCTCACTTTCTCCGTCTCAACTTTTTGACTTTGTAAGCCTCCCCTTCTCTACCCTCCTGTATCATGTCTAATTATCCAAGTCAGTGTGTGTCTATGGGGAGCTCCTCAATACCTCCTCATCAAAGCCTCTGTTTGTGTTTGCTTGTTTATCTCTTGCTGCTATTCTAGGCGCTCTCCTGGAGCCCTGATGAGACACAAGCCTGCACTCCCTACGGAGGCTTATACTGTAAGCTGTCACTGCACCTCCAGTCATTCAAAACACTACCAAAATGAGATTGTCTATTTTACTTACTTGTCTTGTCTCTCAATCTCTCTCTATATATATACTGTATATATAGTATATATATATTCCTATATATATCTTTCAGCTGATTCCTCTCTGCTAATTCTGCCAGCTTTCTTTGTTGAGAGAACTCTAGTGTGTAATGAAAAGCATGCTGGAGGTTGTTTCCCCTTTAAAATTTTCCCCGTCCCTTCTTCGTCTTTATTTCTTCTGTTTTCCCCTCCATACACAGTACACAGACATTTTCATATTGTTTTATGACCCTGCCATGCATCCCTCACCTTGAGGGTGTCGATGGAATCCTTGAGGTGTTGGTAAAGAGAAGTTTCTCACTGCGTTAACTAACACCCCTTCAGACCCTAAAAGATCTACCATGTTGCAGGATCAACAGTAGCATCAGCTCTGCTGCTGAGTTGCCTTCTGGCCAACAATGAGACAACTCATTGTAGAGTATGTGAGTGTTGGATGGAGAGGAGGGTTTAGGAAGAAATGAACAATGTAGCTTAGGGTTGATATGTCAAAGCTGATTTGCATGTGAAGTTTTATCTCAAACTGAAGGTTTCATTTTTATCAGGTTATGCAGGTTATGCATCTTGAAAGTGTTTTGTGTGTGTGTGTGCACGCATTAGTAAGGACACGTTTTGCGCTTCAAAGCTCTGTGATGGCGATTAGCCCTAACAGCTGTGACTATGTGGCATTTGTTACAGAAATAGAGCACCGTATAGCTCAGATCTCCCCGAATGTGAGATCTCAGTTGCTGTAATGGCTGAGTGTGAGTTTTCAGCGTAGGACAGAATTCTTTACACACCACACAGAATTGTTAGTAACTGGAAGTATTATTGCTGTCTTTGTGTAAAAACCTCCAATTTAAGTTTATCTTAACAATGTTTTCAATTTAATTATTTTTATCATATAAAGAAAAGTGGAGAATAACATGCAGGACTAAAATAAGTGTTGTTTCTCTCCTAAGAAGTTGACTTTCTTTTTTTTAAGACAGAAGGTTTTCTCCTAAAAGCAGAGATAGGGCTTGTGATGGCGGGAACTCACTAATGACTGAGTAGCTCTGAGCTGGTTGCTCTGTATGACTCTTGTCTATGCTCTCTCATGTAGCTCTGAATTTTGTTGAGCTCAAGTATTGTCCCATTTAGTGTCAGCTGCAGGGGAAAACAAATGCCTATGCTAATTTACTTGAAGATGCCTGAAGCTGTCTTATGATAGACACAAAAGGCTTGACGGGGGTGTGGGGCAGACGTTTTTGGCGAGGGTGGGAATAGTATGGAGGATTTTAAGGTCATGGAGACTCTGCATTCATAGGCATGTACTACCAACTTATTTGTCCAATTATTTGCTTCACAAATGGCAAAGGCTTAAGTCCAGTCTCTGATCTTGTGTTGCCATTAATGCCTAGAACTCATGTGTAGCAGAGGTGGGACTCAATGTGTTTCAGGACTTTTTAGACCAAAGACAACTTTTACATTTGTAAAGACAAAAAAATTTAATCAGAAGATACTGTACAAAAATGGACATCTCAACGGAATAAAATGATAAAATAGGGTTTTGTCTGTGTACTGCAGAGGATATATCTAAAATAATGGCCTTGGTTCATCCTCTTAAACCAGTGAATGCAGTGATTTCCAGAGATTAAATTGGTCCAGTTGGCTTGTCTTGTATTTGTTTAACCTCTGATCTCTAACCTTCAACCCTGTCTTGTTGTGTCATAGGTGCCACGATGGATGAGGCGGACAAGTACAAACAGCGACTGGAGGCCATTGCTGTGAGTTTTTGCACTCAAACACTCACACAACATGCATTTATCTGTAGAAATGTGAATCCAGTGGCTGATTGACTGTGCAAAAACAGATGTTTGGGGTAATCACAGTGTGGAGTTGCCCCCTTAGACAGATGTGGTTCTGCACAACCTCCACAGTCAGATTTATATCATCAAATTCCATGTTTTCTTACATTTTAATGAGAAGAAATGCATAATTTATTAAAAAACACATCATACTGTAAAAGCCAAATTTCAGCCAGGAAACACAGGATATTGATGTGTTGGCAGATTGCGCAAATAGGAATTTTGCCTTCAAGGCCTTCTGCCTGAAAGTCTTTAGGAAATCGGGTAACATAGTATAAAGAGCTACAAATCCCACATAGTGAGGAGGTTGTGGTGGATGAATGGGTCAAACACAGGACTTTTACCCAGGAGACTGGGGTTTGTGTCCCGTGTGAAGCTTTTTGTTATATTATTGCCTTATTATTTTTAGATTTAGTTGACTTTCTATTTTCAAGTGTTTATTTTCAGTTTTCTGTTGCACTTGGGTTAGGTTTAGGCAAGAAAAATAGTAGGTTAGGTTTAGGCAAGAAAAGTACTTGGTTAGGTTAGGAAAAGGAATTTTTTGGGTTAAAATAGACCATTTCAGAACGATAACCATGTGTCAAAAAGGCTTTCTGGCAGAAAGCCCTAAAGGTTAACTTTTCCCACCTTGTGTGCAGATGACCAGGTCCAGTTCTGGTCAATCCTCAGAATGCAATTGAAAACACGATGGTTTAATTAAGATTAGGGAAAGTAAAATTCATTCCATGGAGCAGAGACTTGGGACTTTTACCTTAGCAGGTCAGAATACAGCACAGGAAGGGCATCTAGTTGTCCTGTAGTCTGTTAAACTGGACTAAATTTCTTTGAAAAGTTTAGGTTTTGTAGATTACAACCTTTATTTTAATGCCATTTGCTGACTATGTTTTCCACGTGTAGCCAGTGAAATAATATTACATACATTACAGTGTTATTGGCAGGTTTACAAGTGAAGTGCCACTGCAGCGGTGGTAGCTTGTCTACTCACAATTAATTTTAGATTCGTCTGTACAGGGAAAGAGAGGATGAATAGACTAAACTCTCTGAGCTGTCCGTAGCTCCTAAATAATTTATTGAATATGCAATGTGGTGAGCCAGGGTGTCCCTGGTCCCACAAATACAACACCAGGTTGCCATGGGGACAGCTGCATGAGCATTATGGTTCGTAGGGTATACCTGATGTCTATGGTGACGGTATCATTGTGACAGATGGTTGACCAGGTGTTTTACCCTTTGATGTCAATTTAGTGGTGTTTTATTCACTGCTGTCTCTTCGCTTTCTTTGTTTCTGTTATTAATTTACACCAGCTTGTTTATAGGTCTGCTGATCTGAGTTTCTAAGTCCATCCTTCTCTTTATTTGAATAATGATGACAGGGATAATTTATCTGTACCCTTCTTGCTCTCTCTCCCTCTTTACCAAACCATCAATATGTCCACATTCACTCTCTCTCTGAGCAATGTCTCCCCTTCCCTCCTCCTCTTCGTCTGTCAGGAGAAGCGTCGGCTGCAGGAGGAGCAGGAGAGAGCCAGGAGAGAGATGGAAGAAGAGAGGCTCAGACTACAGCAGCTCAAGGTCTGACACACATACACAGGAGGTCTTATTCATTTATACTCGTATTCAGGCACACATGCAGCCTTAATTTCACTCAGCTGAAATCCTCTGCAGACCCATTCCGACTTGTTAGCAAGCAGATAGCATCCAAATGTATTTCCTTTTCTCACACATACACACACACACACACACACACACAGATGAACTGCACAACCTTCCACACTTCCTGGTTCCGCCAGTTTCTCAGAAGGTTAGAGGCAAGCCTTCCTTTGCTGAAATCAGATTTTATGTGAGTGTTTATACTGCTGCTGCTCTATTGTTTTCAAATCATTCCCACACTGGCACTCCCACTTCCTACTCCACTGTGTTATGCTGCCCTGGGCCACATTCCTCAAATTGTGTGAAATTTGTGCAACTTGTGTTTGCGTGCACACAGGTATGCATGAGTGTACAAGTGTGGTCATGCAAGAGAGTGCGTGTGCATCAGAGTTTGTGTGCACTGCACCGGGCATGTATTGCATATGTGAGATCAAATATTGAGTTGCAAGAGGCTTCAAGGATTAATTTTACATTATTATTTCGATACTTGCTCTCCCACAGGAGGTGATATCATCATAGCTTTTGGTGCATTCATTAGATATGACATTGACTCTCACCTCAGAGTAGATAAAAGGATGTGATAAAGAGGGAGCAGCGGCTTATACACAGCTCCTTAATTGCATGAAAGTTTAGCGAGGGCTGCGTCCAGCAATCCAAGAGCACAGGGAGAGAAACAGAGCAGGGCTTGTTCTGCACTGCAGGAGAAAACACAGAGATGGTTATGTGACCGTTGGTTAAGTAGGTAGCTACTGGATGACGTTTGCCAGCTATTGAAAACATTGGGCCATAGGCTGGAGAGAAGTATAAGTTTTCAGATGCTTTTCACCTCAGAAGTAAGCTTGCAGATATAACCTGGCTTTACACAGTAAGGCAGTATTTGAATTTCGACAACTTTGTATTTAGTTTAGTTTAGTGCATAGCTTATAAAAATAAATATCCTGGCTATTTTACTTGATTAGATTTACTAAAAGTTCCCTGCAGATAGGACCCTATTTATTTCCGCTTGTCAGGGTCAGCTAAAAACCAGCATTCCTAGAGCTGGCAAGAGTTTACTGACTGGCTCAAGGGCACTTTAACTGTGCAGATGCTTGCTGAAATAAGCACTTGAACCAAGGTCAGCTGGTTGTGACATGACTGTCATACTGACTAAGTCACCCAGCAGACACTGTTATTAGTAAGGGGAGCACAACTGGCTTATTATATGTTTCTCTCCCTGCTGACAGTTTCCTGCTTACAATTATCTCACTGAAGTGTTTAACATCTACATCATGCAACCATTTGAAGCATTTCCATTCATTTTTGGCAGATTATTTTTTTAACTGGAATCTATTTTTCTACAAAAAAAAGGATTTTTGTGAACTAAACAATGGCACACGGCTTGATAAGCCTGGCAAATGGCAATGTAACCACTATCATCATAACTTTTTTTCTCTTTATTTATTTATTTCTGGGTGTAGCATTATATATTTCCAAGTGTTTGTTGACATTCAACGAGAGTAATAACTTTGCAACTTTTTCCTTGTTTGTACATGTAGTAGATTGATTTACATGCCTTTTGTCAAGCTCACGAAAAGACGTCAAAGTTTGCCACAGTCCATTAAATTAAACTTAAGATTTTTCTGGAAAAACGTCAATGAATGCTTTGAAAGGGTGAAGATTTCATCTTTATGATACTGTGCATACTCTACTTGTCTGTGCATCTCAGAACTCGTCAAACTAAAAGTGAATAACTCATAACAAGATAATTTCTCCACGTTTGTCAGTTCAAAGGACATCTAAATAGCTAGCCCTAATTACTTCTGGTAAAATTGACTGGCTTTATTTTAAAACAATATGACATCTGTAGTGGCTTGTGAAGTTTGAAATGGACTGTCAGATTTGCAGTGGAAACTCACACACTGTGTAGACCTGTGTGGGATGTGTCACTCATTGTGACATTAAACACGCACAAAGTTTCTAAAGAGTTTGTGTAGATAGTCCAGTGAGGGTCTGAAACAATAGTTAAAGAACAACAAAGCAGAGGAAATGGAGTATTAGAATTGTGTTGCGTGTTTGAGCGTCTGTTAGACTGTCTGTTTAGAGGATGATGTTTAGAGAGTAGGCAGCTCTACAAACTACTGAGAATACTCTTGTTTGTGCAAAACATGAAAGCACTTGGTTTGGTGTTCTGTTAAGATGGAATAGTAGGTAGCCTCGGGCAGCTTTCATTCCCTGGGTCATGTGTTTTACAGGAGTAGTATAAGAATAATAATTAATAATAATGAATGGGATGGCTACTGTGGTATAAACAGTAGCACAATGTTACCACAGTGCAATACTACTGAAATATGACTCACTCTCCTCTCTTTCCTCTTCTTCATGTCCTCTTTCTTACTCCAGAGGAAGTCTCTGAGGGACCAGTGGTTGATGGAGGGAGCTCCCTTGTCCCCAACTTCCCTGGAAGCCCAGAGCCCTCGCTCCCCACTGTGGGGCTCCCAGGCCCAGGGGATGGAAAAGCACATTGACAAGTACAGTTGCAGTGTGTGAGGCTGTGTTTGTGTGTGTATATATATGTGTGTTGAAGTTGGAGCTAGGAGATGTGGAGACAGTTTGCGATTGACAGAGACAGAGCATCAGTGAACTGTCACATTTTTGTTGTATTTGCAGAAACTTTGAAACATCATGTATAATTGATAGTTGCTACACTCCCTTTACTATTTTGATTTTCTTGTCATGTTTACTGTTGGTAGCACGTTATGTATGCTTTGGCAAAGTTGAGTTTTAATTCCGCCAGTACTGAACTTGCAGACAGAGTAAGAGAGGGAGATTCAGCCTGCACACTTGCCGATCAGGACCAGACTTTTCTTTATTACAGTGGAAAAATGTTGTCAAGTCCCTGAAGACTACACACCAAAGATCCCATTCTTATTATTGCAAAGGTCCACAGCCCTGTCTCGCTTTTCAAGAAGACTCCAGTCACACACACTATACAAACACAGCAACAAATGTGAACATTCAGAAGCATCATAATCTAAGAGATCAAATCTAGATTTTTTTTCTGTGTGTGTGTGCGTGCGTGCGTGCGTGGCTGCACTGTGTGTCTGTCTCAGATTGCAGTCAGAGAGTAAGCGGTTGGCTGAGGAGGAAGAGAAGCTGAAGGAACAGATGGAGAATGGCCAAACGGTGAGGAACTTCCACAGACACACACACACTCGCCCACTCACTCTGTGGACACAAAGGGGGTTGGAATATGTGTTGGAACAAGCTTGCTCCATCATCCAACTTCTGTCTGTGGCTTTTTGCCATGAATAATGCATGTCGTCTCTTAATGTACCTTTGATGTAGCACCTATTGTTCAAAAGCAGGAACCTTATGAATGTAGGCATCTCTGTTACATAAACAATTCAGCACTTAATCCACCTTAGCCAAGCGTGAATATGTTCCCCCACCTCACTGAAGCTCTCTATCGTAGAACAAAAGAGTTGTCCTTCCTTTTCTACTGTCTGCTCCAGGATCTTTTTAGGAAGGTTTTTCATGGTTGTCATATGTTCATCTTAACACCTTGGGTTTTGGAGTTTTGGACTCAGCTAAAATCAACTGGGAATATAAACATAGGATTCAATTTTTAATAACTATTATAGCTGATGTTGGCTCTGATGGAGGAGACTTTGAATGTATAATCTTATCCTCTGTGTGAAAAGCACTTTAGCACTTAAAGGGGACATATTATGAAAAACTCACTTTTTCAGTATTTTTATCTAGAGTCCCTACCGACCCACAAACGGTAAAATAAGGCCACCCAGTCTGTTTTTTGTGGGCTGCCTGAGTCAGAAAACATGGGACCAAATACGCCGTTCAGATTTTGCCCAACTTGTTACATCAAATTGAGGGAAATTTCCATAATACAGCCCCTCACCTGCCCCTCTCCAGCCCCTCACCTGATATCTCCACCCACAGCTTCAGTTACACTTTCGTGAAGGTCCGCCATTGTTTTTCTCGCAAGCGCTGGAGCCCCTAGCATTATGTGGAAAGTAGGAGCTACTCTGTTGTTGGCTGCACAGACCAGCACACATCGTTACATCACCCTTCACCCTCAGAGGACACAAGAGCAAAGTGGATGGACTTTGTTTTTGATGGAAAAGACCCGGCTACAGTCGGCAAAAAGCTGTAGAGCTACGTGTGTGCTAACACTAACCACTTTGTGTCTGACTGCTTCACCAATTTGGGTCAGTACAACGCAGGACTGGCCACGTAACTGTTCCTAAAAGAGGGATCAATACCAACTGTCTGTGGCAAAACAGCAGACGAGACAAATGTAAGTATTTATGATATAATTATGCTTTGTTTATTAGGACGTTTAGTACAAGCTAACGCTAAATATTACATGTGAAGTTGTCTAAGTTATTTGCTACATCATCCACGTTAACTTTGTTGAGCTTGTTGAATGTTTATAAGATTAACTTCATCCAACACGTCTAAATAACATGAGAGTAAAATGAGAGAAAGGGTGTAGATGTATTCAGAGTCTGTCTCACTGCTCGTTTTATAGACATTCACAAGAAGTCTCTGATTTTCGTTGGATCACTGAGGCCATTTGTCCCCCACCTCCTGTCCCACATGTAGCTGCTCTGCAGTCAAAGTTACAGTTGTGCTACTCAGGTAGCTTAGTCAGGTTAGCAAAGTTAGCTCGTTGTGCTAGGGGGAAATGTTCTACGTCCGTCTGCACTAAACGATCGGTCAGATTATTTCAATAGTAATTTGAGTAATAGCTGCATGTGTGTGTGTGTTGTTTTATTGCTTTCTCTGACTTCTGAAATAAGCAGGCATTAAATATCACTGCTCTTGTTGTTCAGGCAGCACATC
>JBBPCS010004047.1:0-36470 GCA_037974645.1 Hollardia meadi
ATATATATATATATATATATATATATTTTACATTTGATTCAATCTGCACTATGGATATTGATTATTTTAATACTGAGTACATTCTGGTTTTACTATGCGACTATAAGAAATAGAGGCACAATTAGGGTCCTAATCCCTTATTAGGGCAGTGGTTAAATTCACCTGTGGAAGCAGAGGAGCAGCACTGAAGGGGAGGAATCAGTGGAAGGATGCAAGGTACACATAAAACAGGTTATTAATATTCTGTACAAGTATAAATAAATACCCACATGCCATCCTTGCGTGTTACAGTGTATCCATGTTCAGGATAGTGGACAAATGTCACGTTGACTCCAATCAGAGGTGTTCCGTCTGCAGTCAACACCTGACCTCGAACGATCGACACCAAGCTGGAGAGAGGGAGAGAGAGAGAGATATGGAAGCGAGAGGTTATTTGATTAAAGATGCACATTTTGGTTCCACTCTTGTTAGCCTATATCAAATATAGGAACACAGACACCCCCTTTTCTGGATATTATATTCATACTGAAAGTATCCTGCTGTTGATCATCAAAATACACCAGACCCATATATACCTGTATGTACAGTATGCCATATGATGACTGCTGTGTAAACAGGCAAATTCATAACAATGATCTCTGCGCACCTGTCTCTGATTTACTGTCTTTCCATGAAAACAGGTGCTTCTCCCTAAAGTTTCAGTGCAAAACCATTCACTGGCTTATAAAAATCCAGGAGCCGTATTACAGAAGCTTCCCAACTTGCAGATCCTATCCTTAAATGTTTGGTAACCATGGTAACTAGGGTTAGGACCTGATTTAGGAGAAAAGTCATTCCAGATTAACATTTAACGTAAATGTATGGGTGTTTCTCAATGTCAAGGGAGGATCATCAAACGGCTGAATTTGAAGGATCGTACGCCATAGAATGTCGCCGATGGACTGTTCCAAATTCTACAAAGGACAGAGTCCTTCCCGTGTGTATCCTCGGCGCACCTGAAGTACCCACGATCCTATGCTCATGAGGCATAGCGGGTCTTTTAAAAATTGCAAACCCTTTCAATGACGCAATGACACAGGCTGCAAAATGATCACATTAAACTTGAAATAAAAGAATTACTCCAACTGAACTCCGGGCACGTGGCGTATAGGGCTGTATCTAAGTTTTGGAAAAGACTGGACTTAAGAGCCGTAATAAAACCTGTTCCGATGCACACTCCAGTTCAGAAGGTGGCGGTAATGCACCTAAAAACTGTTTGACAACCACCATAAGACGTCAGAAGAAGAAGATGATGAAGAAGAATGACGCAATGACGCACACTTGTTGCTTGTTCCATTGTGTTTTCTTGGAATGCTAGGGAGGAGTTTCGCCTCGCCTCTGGAGGACCTGACTTCCAAGGACCCGTCCTACCAAAGAAGGATCCTTGACTTTAAGAAACACCCTACCTTAACTTGAGATAGGAACCGTGTATTTCACAAACATCCTAACTTCCCCAAATCTTAAATAAACGCTCCATACTTTAGGATGACTGTTCAGCTATCCTAACTTTCATTTTTCCACCAGGTACTGTCAGCTGACTTGTTTAATCCGTGCGGCTGCTGTTTTATTGCTTTTTCAACATGAACGAAATGTCAACATGCAGAATTTATTCACCGAGAGGCTTCTGGCAGACTCTGACGATGTGTTTCGGATTGATGACAAAACACTCGTTAGTCGATACAGCTAGACCTAATAGCGAATTATGCACAGAGAAGAATCCCTCTTGGGATTTTCCATTGATCACTTTTGTGATTCATGTAGTTTATAGGACAAAAACAATTTGACATGTTGATCTCTTCATAAGCTTCCAATCATTTTGTTTTCTAGCCGTGCATGCACACTGCATTGGTGTTATCTAGATGTGTACTTCTGCAAAGTTGTGCATGAAAAAGTGTTCTGCAAGACACACACACACACACACATACTGTTTTGAGGTCTAATAAAACACTTTTATTATAAGGTTGCAGGGCCATTCAATTATGGAAATACGGGACATTTTTATTACAGGGTTGTGGCCCTCTGTTCTTATGAAACATTCAGGCTAGCATAAAAAAATGTGACAAAAGCAACAAAAAAATGGCTGAACAGAATTGCTGTCATGTTTCTTCCCTGTCAGTAGCTCTGCCTTTCACTATATTTTGCAGACTGTCATACTTTCTTTCTCTCATATTTAATGAATGTTTTGT
This sequence comes from Hollardia meadi, assembly GCA_037974645.1. Classification (NCBI taxonomy): domain Eukaryota; kingdom Metazoa; phylum Chordata; class Actinopteri; order Tetraodontiformes; family Triacanthodidae; genus Hollardia; species Hollardia meadi. The sequence goes on from JBBPCS010004047.1 coordinate 2,226, forward strand.
CTGAGGCAGATGTGGGCAGAAAGGGCTTTTGGCAAGAAAAGCTTGGCAAAACCTCCCTGTATTGGATATTTGTCTTGATCCAGCTTTTTTGTTTTTGTTTTGTTACAATCCTACAGTTAAAAATCCTACCTGCTATGTGGGTAAGGTATGGCCTGCATGCAAAAGCATTATGAGTCAAGCAATCACCAGTATAAAAAGCAAACACATTTTCTTGTTGTACAAGAACAGGAAGTCATTTTACCCTTTCTTTTAAGATCTATGCAGAAGCGCTGACTAGACATATAATGTTCCCTCTCTGTATATGGATGCCTTTACATAAAACAGGCAACAGATGCTTGAAACTGCCACATTTATTTTATCATTAATACTTCAAACTAAGAGAAAAAAAAATACCTACATGATGAAAATGAAAAATGTATGAAAACATGATGAAAAACGAAGAATAACTTAAACTTCTAACCTAAACTTTAACTCAAAGTTCTATTAAAACCCCCAGTTGAAAACAAACTATTTGAGAAGACAGGTGAACACACATCTAAAATGCAGTTGTGCATTGAAGACCTGCGTGAAGTGAAGCCAGTCCAGTACACCAAAGTGTCGAACAGACCCACCACTAGAGGGTAGCATGCAGTGTCACATTTTGCCTCGCCAAACAAGACTTTCACACACTACGCCGGGTCTCGTTTCCCTTGTGAGCCAACGTTGATTGTTTCGAGAGTTATTTTAACCCAAACCATGATCTTTTAGTGGTCTAAACCAAACCAAACTGTGACCGTCACCTGAAACCTGCTTTATTTTGAAAATCTGACCAGATGTTGCACATTTATTCATAGATTGTGGAATGAGAACAAGTCCCTTTTTCACGCCCAGGCAAGGTAAAATGTGACGCTGACATGGTGGAGCAGCTGGTGTATTCCGAGCTTTGCCGTTATACCCGGCTGAAATAGCTCTGCAAAATCTAGTGGATGTGCATTTATCTCCAAGTACGCAGTTTGAAATCCATGATTAAACTGTAAATTTGTTCACTGACCACTCATGTTGCTGCCCTAATAATGTTGCTGTGTGCCCAGAATACAGCAAAAAACATCCACAGGCATGATTACCTTTTATTGAACGGACTGTCTCCACTGATGACGTGAGTGGATTCAGGACCAACTAAGAAGTGAATGCGCTGGTAGAAGGACCTGGCAGCCTGAGAACAAGGAAAGGAAATGGTCAGATGCTGCTTCCTGCCGCACTTCCATCGTTACACAGAAAAGTGATGCAGATTTGTACCAGTGAATGACCGTTACATTCTTATTTTGATTTCATTTTTGATTGGAGCTCCTTACTTGCTGAGGAGCTAATGAGGACGGAGACTGGCCGAGGACCTCCCCCGGGTCAGGGGACCCTTTGCAATATAACTGGTTCTGACAGGAGGGCTGCAGACAGCAGTCGGGATCCATACAGTCAACCAAGCCATCTGAAACACATACACAAAGTTGTAATATTCAGGGATTCGAGCCTGAAATGGAAGGCTGGAGTACGGAAAGATGTCAAGTGGATGGTGGAAAAGTTACAGGTGGATGGAGGGATGAAGCAGGATAAAGATGGGTGGACAAAAGAGGGACTGAGAATCAATACGGGATGATGAAAGGATTAAGAATAATCAACCATGCAGGCATACACTGGATTGGAGATATAGATAGAGGATGATGGATGGGGAGGATGAGAGAGATACTGTGTCTAAATAAGCTTCGTCAAACATGGACGGACTTCTGAGGTAGCAATAAATAAACAGGCACAGATGGAGAGAATGTAATGAAAAGAAAACAAGACGAGGCTCTCGGGATGTCACGATAAAAGAATTTTAAACTTTGATACAATAATAGTATTAAAAAAACGATACCGGCTACCTCTTTTGATACCAAGGGGAAAAACATGTCGGAAACACATTTTATTTTAATAGAAATGTTCACATCTGTGCAGCCTTGGGTTGAATTCTGATTGTAGGTGTGTTTCTTGTAGCTTAGGTACTTTTGATTCTGTAAATTCTGTTAAAATTGCTCTTCTTACATTGAGCTTGTCCGCAAGTCCTTGCCCACATAGTCAGGCACCTACCGATTTTTGAGACTAGGTGCCCGCTACATATTCAACTGTTTTTTATGTTGTTTATTTTTTATTTTCAGGCATCTGTAGAACAAGACATTTGTTCACTGCACAACAATTGAGAGCCACAAATATGATAAAAGCTAATAAATTAAGAAGTAAGGTAGTGAATGGGCTTAATATGTTTAAAGTATTTTGACAAAGCCAGCCAATTAGGAAGAGATCTTAGAAAATCTACATTTGCACAGAAGGAAAAGGGGACCTGGCAATACTATGGTTGGACCTCACCAACGCATATGGCTCTATAGCCCATAAACTAGTGGGGACGGCATTGGAGAGGCATCACTTCCCATCTAACGTCAAGGACCTCATCTTGGAATACCACGACAACTTTAATCTGAGCTTCTTAAGTGTGAATCAACTGCTTAAGCTAATGGCCAGATTTCTGTTGTATTACTGCGAGTCAAGTGTGATTGGGGGTTGGGTTGGCGGGATACTGTCAGTGGATTTTCATTTGTTGTCTTGGCATAACTGCGAAGGGACGCCTTCCATTATGGGGGCTTTAAATACTGCAGGCCATAACAAGCTAACATTGCATGTTTCAAATCACATAATGGACCACACAATGGTGATGTCAAATATCCAGGACCTTCTACATTATAGAAATATATCATTTCGTCCAGCTAATATTTTAAATGCAAGTGACTTTCACATGAATCCTTGACCTCGTGTCTGAATACCCCAACCTTTTAACTGTATGCTTATCATCTGACCCCCTGACTGGACCCAAGTGATCATCCATTCATCAAACAAATATAGCTGTTCATCTATTTAACCATGTGTCTGCACAATCATACAGTTTATGTAGACAAATATATACCTCCTTCATTGTCCTTGCCATCAGTACACAGTGTTTCCATGGCTACGTGACATCCGGCCCCCCTCCAGCCTGATTGGCAGATGCAGTGCCATCCGCTGGCTTCCAGAGTGCATCTTCCATTGTTGTTGCAGAGACCTGGACAACCCTCTGAGCACAGGGGACAAACACACAGTTAGAAAAGTTAGAGCTGTGTGAGTGAGTGGGATGGAGTCATGGCTGGCCATCGGGGTGTGAAATAGGCTTCAACCAATATACATTTTTGAAGGTAGGTGATGATAGTTTTGTACTGGAGCTCTGAGAGTAATCAATATATATATATATATATATATATATATATTTTATTTTATTTTTTTACATTGAACCATTTTCATGCCAAAAAACGCAACATATTCAGTGTTCCCCTCTCAACTTGAAAAAAAAAGCCTCTGAAACGGCACTAAAAGTCTCCACAGAAAGTCAGAAACAGCCCGAGGTGTGTTGGCAGGCTCTAAAGGCATGAGGCAGGGTTCATCGCATGTGTTACTGCTGAGTGAAATCCTCCTACACCACACTGAAATGATTTCTCAGTTCACACATCTGACGAAATAAAAACAGATACACATGGTTTGGTCGAGAAATAAACCAGGAAGCAATCCACACTCATCTCAGTGAGGGCAATGACAAAAACACATGTCTCAGTCAATCAAGAGGTCAAATTTGTCTTAAATATCTTCAGTTGGACTAATTGGTCATGAATTCTGTTTAAAATAAAACATGGGCTAAATTGACTGCATACAGCCTATATATAATAATCATAATTTGACCATATTGGATAATTAAAAGTTAACAAATTTAGTTTGATGATGAACCAATTGCAGATTAAGCGCAGGGACACTGGTAACGGGTAATCGCTCATCACTTAATTTGTATCTCTACTCATTCTGTTCAACCCTGGTGTTTCTACACAGTTGCAGATAAAGTTTATACTAACACTAATATTATTAATATTGCTCTATGTGTAGAGTTCGATTCTAGTGGTGGCTGTGTAGGTTTTATCCGACTCGTGTGATCCAAAGATTTCCAATAATTTCAGAGTGTTGTAAAGTGCAAAAGTCAAAACTCACTGAGAAACGATGGATTTCCAAAATTCATACCATGTTTTTATCTAATGAAATAATCTGCTTCAAACCACATTTGTTGGCATTTAGCCTTAAAAAAACACTTTTACTCCGGTCAAAAGTATTTTCTCTCCCACTTGCCGAAACACACAAAGGCAGGCACACATCTGTAATATTAACGCAGAGGCCTAACAGCACCATAAAGTGCATTTATATAACCACAATAACAAAGAAATCTATTTTGGCTGTTAGCTTTTTCTGCTCAGCTACGAGACTGTGGTCAGGGAGCAGATGACATCTTTCTTTACCCTCCAGGATAAGTCGAATGTTGCTACTCTCTTTTCCTGCTCCGCTCCATTCACGGCCTCTCTCCAAACCACATGAAAAACCAGATTTTTGGCCCTGTTAATGCCTGCAAACCTCATTAATATCCACAGTCTGTCAAAAGCATAAATACCTTACTGATCTCTCAATCTGTGCAGCGCCTAACCACATTTTTGCTTGAGTGTTTTGGATCCATTTTCTTATATTAGATTTTTTTTTCCTTTGCAAGTACTCGAGTAATAATTTAATGTGAGGACTAATTGAATGTAAAAACGCTATTAGACTCATTCCCAGGGTGAGTATAAATTGATGCTTCCGTACAAGTTGGTGTACAAGTAGGACAAATGTTTCTACTTCTAAAAATTCACATGAATCCTGGAGCTTCATGAATCCCTTCATAAACGTAGAGAGAAGGCCGGGAAAGGGAGCGATTCGAGGGAAATAACGGAAAACTGAAGCTCTGAGTTCAGTCGGAGGCTGAACTGGACACAAACCCTAGCTAGCTAACATCTATAAAATTGGTACGCTCCAGTTGAGAGACATCCGGATGCAAAATAGCATAGCATTTTTGGCGTAAAAACAGATGATCTTTATTTTTGTGCAACTGTCTAACTCCAATTAGACTAGTCTTAGAGCGAAGCCGAACTCTTTAGGCCAGTGTAACAGCTTCGTCTCATTAGCATCAATACCATCATGTCTAACCAATACATGCAACTGTCCAGTGGCAGTTTGTGAAATTGTCGCAGTGTGCTATACGCATTCTTCATGAATTATTCAATCTCAGCTGATCTCTTGTCACTTACCTTTGGGATAATACCTAATTATACATTATTATAAACATTTTCGGTTTCGCTGAGACTTCACTGTCTCGGCGAGGCTGTTTCAGAAGCTTTTTTTTACACCTCATCTCAAGGAAATACTTGTTTTCTGGCAAGAGTTTTCAAATTAAAACAAGGTGCATGTCAGCACAAAACACTTGCTGTCAGCAGCTTCAGTCCAAAAATACCTTCAAAAAGACTTCAGAGACCAATATTGGTTAAATCCTGATGTGTATTAAGGCATTTGGCCCTGTGTGATGGTTCTCCAACAAATGGACTGACAGACTGAAAGACAGATAAATAGACAAGTAAGACAGATCAATACATTAACCCACACGGACTGACAGACAGACGGACAGTCAGCCTCCAGTAAAATGCACTGAGGTTGTAGTTTCACATGAACTACTAAGATTGCCCACAACCAAAATGGCTACTGTGTGCTGCATGGCTTCAATCGGAATTTGATTCAATTTTATTTATTTATTTTCATCTGTAAATAAAGAAAGATAATGTTATTGTTGCATAATGTGATGATGAATTAAAAAAAAAAGAGGCATACAAACAAACAAAGAAAAATTAAAGGTTGAAAGCGAAAAAAAAGAAGAAAAAAGTTTCGATTTTATGTGTCCAAGTGAGATCAGCAAATGGAAATTTGCTGGGAAACAACCAGCAAGCTCACGACTGCAACTTCTCTTTAACAGGAAGCTTTTTTTTTTTCTTTTTTTTTTTTGGCTTAAGTAATGTGGATTCCTGTGGCCTTGTTCGCCTAGTCAGTGAAAGAGACAGTATTCCAGATTAAAATCCATGTGAAAACACAACAGGTAGACAGATACACAGCGCACAAAGTATAGGGAGGACAGGGTGGTTTGGACTGCATGCCTCCGAAAGGCTATACTTTATGCCTCTGTTTGACATTCCTTAGTCACAGAATAGACAGTGAGACTGGCAATCGGATTAATAAACAGTGAGTATCAGAACCAAGCAAAGCCCAGCTGGAGAGACAAAGAGAGGGATGGATGTAAAGATGGAGGCAGAGCTGGTGAGGAGGGAAAGAAAACCAGAGACATGAAGACAGACAGAAGACAGAGGGGCAGCAGAGGGATAAAATAACACATACAGTATATATCAGGCTTCTGGATGCAAAACAGGTGCTACAAACCTTTGTGTCTATTTGTGTGTGTGTGTGTGTGTGTGTGCATCCTCATTTGTGTCATCATGTGATTTGTGTGTGAGAATCAAGAGTTAACAATGATGTAGCCAGACAAACAAAGAAGACAAATAAAACACTGAGACTGCAGAAATAACAGAAGTGTAACACAATGAGACGACACAAAAGACAATAACACTGAGCATTTAGAGAGACGGAGAGTGAGACAAAGGAAAAGACAGGAAAAATAAAGTGAAGTGGAAGAAATCAGACTCAAAGGAAGTTTAAGTTAACAAAGCAGAGTGTGTATTCTGGGACAGTAAGGCCTTTATTAAGTCTTTGGCATGAATTACCTTTATATCCTGAGAATGGGAGAGGGCACGAGGGAGAGAGGGAGGAAAATTAGGGAAAAAAAGTAAATCGAAACAAAAGCAACACTGCCAAATATACTCTCTGTGATGGACAGATGGAAATGGCAGCCAAAGGAAGAGGAGGACAAGAAGAAAGAGGTGGGATCATGGGAGTGCGGTAACAGAGAGAGAGAGAAACACAGCAGTACAGCTGCAAAAAGACAGCAAAACAGTTCATTCAAATCGGTCTTCATTCACATTTAAATCACACAGGAGAGAAGAGAAGATGGACAACAGGCAGCTGACATAAAGATAATATTGTTTTCACAAATGAACCAGAGAAAGATTCAAAAGCAACAACTTCTCCTCTAATTAAAGATCGGGATCGAGCACTTTTTCAGAAAACATTAAGCATTTGGACGCACGCACGCACGCACACATTACCCTCATTGTGGACAGCTTAACTCAAACTCTAATCACAGCACCTCATGTCCCTGCTGGGCTCCTGTAACCCAAAACATTGTTTCAATGATATGCAGAACTTTTTCTCCCAGAGCTCCGGGAGGCTATATAAAGACCTTTTGAGGCCTTGCTCACTCAATTTATTCTGTGAGGCCAGGAAACTGACGGACGGGGGGCCCACTTTGATTGTTTTCTGTTTGACATTTCTCCATCAACGGAGACTAGATGCTTCTTTCTGTGGCAAATGCAGCCACAGTCTTCTGGTACAAGAGACAACTCCCCTCTGTCCTTCCATCCGGATTGTGTGATCTGTAACCAGCGACCTTCCACTGACAGAACCAGCTTGTTTTTATTTGTGATTTTATTTCTTACTGTACTGTACATTGCCTGACATTTCCCACAAAGCTCCCACAAAGATTAACAATTCGGTCTCAAATGGTAAAACTCCTCATCAGTGTTTCCCGCAGTTGGACAGAGTTACCGACGGAATTTTTAATGAGGTGGACGGAGTACGTGCCTTTTTAAGGACTTTAATGTGGAAATTATGCATTTGTTTTTTTTCTTTTTTGCTAAAAAAACAAACATCCATTCCAAGCAGACTATTTGTATGTGTCTCGATATACTGTATCTCTGCAGGGGATCTCCACAAAGAAATGAAAACTTATAATGTTGTCATTTTGGACTGGGTTAAGCTGTCTCTCACAAGTCCCCCCACCCCAATGGTGAGGCGGTACTACATCACTGGAGGACTCCTTTTATCTCTTGAGGTAGAATGTGTACTGGGACAGGATTCGTTGAAATGTGTCCCTGCACCAACAGCCTACAAAGATGTTTGCCAGGCTTAGAAACGACTCAACATGTACTCATGTTTATACCATTTATGTGCAGGATGCAACAAAATGCAATGAGAAAAGTCAACTAAAAAAAATAGTCTTTAACTATATTCAATAAATGATGCAAAGGGAAAAAGCAGCTTGTTTGTTTTTTTTTCCATTGCCTAATTCTGCGTTGCCTCTGAGCAACTTGAGCTCCTGATCTCGAACATTCCCAATGCTGCACAGAAGAAGTCTTCAAATCAGCTCAAAATGACGATGTCGCAGTGCATCGGGTTTTTGCTTGTGCAAAACACTTGATGCAATGACACAAACGTCCTGTCGACAACAATGCATGACTGACGTCTTTAGCAGAAAAGCCAACTGTGTGAGTCAGATTATGGTTGCTTAAACCCATTGACACACATGTAGGCGGAGGATTGTGCATTAAGACATAACAGGGACAGGAGAGGATACAGCTTACAGGGAAACTAAGCCTAAAGCAGAGCCCGGATTTCACAGTTTACATGAGAAACTTTCACTATTATATTTGTCTGCCCTTATATGGAGCTCGTCAGCTGGAAGTAAAAATATACCTTGGCTATCAGACGGTCTCTACCCACTAAGAATGTCAGGTAACGTCAAATATACGGCATCTACAATGAAATAAGTAGGTGAGCACCAGCTAAATTTGTTTTTTCATACCAGTTCTGTTCAAAGCTCAATTTTCCCCATTTTGTGATCCGGCTTTGACATACTGTATATTTATGACAACCAAGGGAAACTGGATCACGGCCCTGCTTATAGGTGTTCACCGCAGTGACAGTAGTCACAGGACAGACACCTTCAAAGATAAGTCAAATACATCTAATGAAGGAGGTCAAGATAACTCAATACTTTAGGGACTCCCTTCAATTCTGACAGTCTGGCCGATACGTTTTGTAACTTTTGAGGGAAAAGAACAGAGTTGTGTCAAGGAATTTATGAGGCCTAAGGAGACAATTGAGTTGATGACAAATCAAAAACTAAAAACCTCAAGCTACTTCTGAGAAACCCGCTGACAGAGAGAAATAGATTAAAACTCATTCAAAGCCATGACAAAAAACAAAAAACAAAAACACTCTCCAGGTTTTAATTATATTTCTTCTGAAAACAGTCAAGCGAGTCACCTAATAGGCGAAGGAAAACAAAGCCGTTGTATATTTGGCTCAGGTTAAAATTAAAATCCTGAAACGTTCAAAGCGAAACAAAGTTCAGAGCTGGCAAAATGACTGAGAGGATGGTATGAGAAACATAACATACTCCGAATATCCAAAACACAAACAAGTCTGAGTAAACAAATCAAATAACCTATCACCAGAAACAGCCGCAGCCCCACGGTACATGGATAGAAAAGCAAAGGATTAAGGAATAGAAAAAGCTCGTGATGAGGAGAAGAGAAAAGACTACAGTACCTTTTACTCTAATGTCCGGATTGTGGGCTTTAAAGAGGAAGGACAAAGAGAAAGAAAGGAAAAGATAGATACAAAGAGAGCATTTAGTCAGGAAGTATAGGCAGCAGAATATATATATATATTATTTTTTTAAAAAGAGCCCTCGAGTATCACCATTAGCGAGGGCAGCTGATCACAGAAATCTGCGATTCACCAGACGAACGAACGAAGAAAGCAGAGATGTAGAAATTAAATTATACATCATATTCATCCGAGAGAGAGAGAGAGAGAGAGAGAGAGAGAGAGAGAGAGAGAGAGGAGGTGGCGAGAGCTGAGCAGAGAAATTAAATGGCTTTTTTTCCCCTGAATGTTTCACTGTGGTTACGTTCGAAAAGCACAAATAAACAACCCCCCCCCCCCCACACACACACACACAAAATCATTATGGACATAAACCGGGCTGATTCCATTCTGAAATATTAAAATAGCCAATTATTGAATATGGAAACAATTCTACAGCGAGGTCAGAGTTTCCAGGAGGTGTAAATGTGATGGAGATGTTGGAGGAGAGCAGGAGAAGCGAGCGAGCCTGTGTGAACAACCCCCACGCGCACACACACGCACGCACGCACACACACACGCACACACACACACAATCCCTCTCAACAAACAAGCTGTTTGTTGGCTAAGCACTCTAAATGGATTTCTCCTCATCTCGCTGTTGTTATGCTGTCAGCGTCCTTCTCCGTGTGTGTGTGTGTGTGTGTGTGCCTAAAAGAAAATAACTGAAGCCAATTTGCAGCTCTTTCCCAGCAATACTGTAGCTGTCTGTCTGTTTGACAAATGGCTTTTTAGGTGAGGGGGATTGGTGGTGAGCTGAAGCTGCCACAAAGGCCCTGCTACTCATCTGTTTCACTGTTTGACAACCGCTCACTCAGAGACACAATCTTATTGTACGGACTGTAGCTACCAAGCAAAATAAGGAGCAGTCGCGTTCCATCCGTCAATACGAAGCAAGCGCACTTCTTTGGTGGTTCGGCTCAACTGACTCTGAAAGGTGTCGCTCATAGTGACGTACCCACAGAGAATGAGCACGTGAATCTGCAGCTGTGCCGGGCGTTTTAGCATCTTTCAGCTCACTGTTTTGCTTTTACGGACAAGATTTGACTGCTCACTGCTCTCACAAGGGTCGTTTTCAGCAGGAGGTTCTGAAGACCTCACAGGACACTTCCTGTCGGCATTCACAAAGCAGACAGACGAAGTAAGCGACCAGCCAGCTGGTGACTGCGGTCCGCATCATCACCATGCTAGCGTACGTCTGTGGTGCACCAAGTAAGCAGAATATCAACGCCACTTGACAGTCGTCGTAGCCTCAATGGTGTTGCTTGTCCAAATAAGCAGCCATGAAAAAGAGCCACTGCCATGTATCTGTCATGGGTTCAATCAAGAGTACCCGTCAACACTTGAGTCGTGTCCAGTTTTCTAGAAGGCTCTGTAGTGGTGTGCTATTGTTTTTATTGAGTTCTACTGGAAACGGTAATTTCTCCAAACTTTGAAGGAGGTAGATCGTTAGGTGATTTTAAGAGACAACGTGCTAATTTCACTACATTTTGGGACAAACAGTAAGTGAAACGCTTGCATGTGGAAGCACAAATTCAGTGTGCATGTTTGTGCATACAAAGTAACACCTTAGTTACAGCCTCACTTTTCCATTTACACTTTGTGTGTGTGTGTGTGTGTGTACGGATGATCCACCACTCACCGATATTGCAGTGCTCTCCTGTCCATCCCTGGTCACACTCACACTTCCCCTCCTTACACACTCCGTTCTTGCTGCACAGTGGGTGGCAGGACTTCTGGTCACACAACGTTCCTGTCCAGCCCTCCTCGCACCGACACACACCACTATAACAGATGCCATGGCTGCCGCAGTCCACCTCACACACCTCTGTTGGAGAAAAGAAATAAAAATATACATATATATATATATATAGATTAAATTTTGATAACACGGACACATAACGATAGCTGCAATATCGTTTCTGCAATTATCGGTTTGCGGAACATCAATACTGTAATTTAGCCACTTAAAAAAAACATTATAAACAGCACAAAACATAGCGTGAGTATGCATAATAGTTTGTCCACAGTTTGGACACGCTTCAGGTTTAAAGAGGCGGAAGGTGTCTGGCAGAACACAAGTATCTGACTATGACAGGAAAGCTGCAGCAACCAGCAACTTCTTTTATCAACTAAACGTCTGCGAGTATGAGGAATGCTTGAGAACGAGCTAGGTGGCTCTTCTGATAGCAGCACAAGGAAAGCATTAAGCACAGAGAAAGAAAGTAAAAGAAATGAATAATACGAGGTATATTAAACGAAAATAAGGAGAATAAATCAAATTATTATCTCATCACGCAGCCAAATGAGCAACTTAAATAAAGGAAACGGTTATACGCCGCACATAAAGTTGAACTAACTAATATCAGGGAGATATCATGAAAGTGTTTCTTCATCGCTGCTGCTGGTGAGAATAAAATCAGCTTCTGCATCGATCGTCTCTGCGCGGTTACTGCAGGCCGCCGTCCTCACATGCCGGCCAGCCACGGCGGCAAGTTGAAACACTTCAACCGTCATGACTGGCATGTCCCACTTGTGTTTGCATTGGAAACAATGGCGGTGGCAGCTGCACCGGAACTTTTTTTCATGATACCAGAACGTTGAGAGGCGCTGGCTGAGTGAGTGAGGGCGGAGTGGTAATCTGTCTGGGAGCATCTGAAATGAGCAAACGGTCAACACCGAGTTTAGTATAATGCAATGTATTCCACAAAAGGTAATCCAAAAAGTCCAAATTAAAACGGTCCAAAGAGCTGCAACGAGCCAAACCTCCTTCCTTCAGCTTTTTCACCTGACGCCGCACTTTACCGCAACAATACACACACACACACACACACACACACACACACACACACAGTGCGCATCGAACATCAAAAACGAACAGCAACAAATGCACAACTAGTCAATAACTATCATGCATCAGTTACATTCTGAATTTGTTCGTTCATAACTGGCTAACGTACATATGCTGACCATATTCCCTGCAATCAATGAACAATTAGTTCAGAATACTCGTTTACTAAAATAATCCACAGAGTTCGTGCAACATTCGATATGCACTAAACTGAGGAGCTAGAAAGCAGTAGAGCAGAGCGGTCTTGACTCAGGCAACACTGGTTTTCTTCTAAACCATAGTGTTCTGTCCAAAAACGCTCAATTTAGGAGCTTTTCTCGCAAGTCTGACCCTAAGTCACCTGACCCAAGCCATCCCAGGCTGAGCCCTGCGACCGTGCTGCTGCCCAGCTGTATGAGTGTACGCTGTCTGAACATGACTACTATAATAAGAGTGATTCGGAAAAAGCTTCATATAGAAGAATTACAAGTAAATGTGGGTTGTTTTTTTAAGGAGTGTACGTGTATCTGAATCGGGTACGATGCATACCGTAATTTACTTAATTGGATGTGTGTTTGATGGTTTTGACAAGACAATACTTAGTGTAACAGTCTGAAGCAACAGAAGTACACACACACACACACACACACGTAAAGCAATCTGTCACCGATCTGCATTCCTTCTCCAGGTTCATCTCACCTCTTTTTCTGCATCACTTGTCTTGCCGCCTCTTTCTCTTCACCTCCCTCCCCCGCTCTATAGCACCACAATATATAGGAGACCGCCCTCACCCAGAGAATAAAGACAACAGGTCACGTAACATAACATTTAGCTGAGAAGCGACCTCTTCTCGCCTGTGTTGACAGAAACTGCTCTTTTGTTTGTTCCGACCGACCGTCACTTTTGGTTTCCTTTAACCGCGACCACATCCCTTTCTTTTCTTTCTTTCCCTGACCTTAAAGCGCCTCACGCTAACCATGCTTCATGTACTGTAGAACAGTCGCAGATCAGGAAAAGAAAAACAAACGATGGGCTGCCAATAGGGGCACCAGATCAGAAAAAAAACAACAACTAAATTAGGTCATTTGAGAAGTCACTGGCGGAAAACTCTGTCATACTGTTTTACAGGACCTGTTGGAAAACGCTGCCATGCAACCCTTTGCCTTGCCAAATACAAGTTGGAGGAAATGTTATTCCTGCCAAGGTTATGCTTTCGGAAGTGTAACATTCCTAAACTGAAGAGATGCCGGGGTGGACGGTTGGGTTTGAAAATCACTGAGACCGGTGGTTTGTCGGGGTGTTGTTAGATGACAGGCAAACACTTTGGTCAAGGTTAAATATAAAAAACGTAAACACATCCTCGTTGCATGCTTCAAGTCGGCATTGACTTGGCCACAATCTTTTCCCAGCCTTCACCACATGCTTTGAATTTCCTAAATACAATCATCGATTATTGCTTGAGCTGCCATGAACACATATTGTAGGGAAAACAAAACAGGTTGACAGTGAGCAGTTTGTAATTTAATTATTCTTTCTTATTTTGTCAAAATAATCATAATAATAATAATAATAATAAATAATCAAACTGCCAATTATTTTCCGACAAAGTATAATTGCTATGACCAATTGGTTGTATATGAATGTTATTTCTAGGAAACAGGGTTGTGCAGGCAGAGTATGATGTTGTTGAACAGAAAGTTCCTCTCTGACTGAAATCTTGCAGTAATCAAGTGAAGATCTTTGTTTTCTAGTATGTTCATTTCTCGAAAAAGAAATATATTTATGGGTGCACGTTTTGCATAATTGGCCTTATGTCTTGTTGGTTGTTTTGCAAGCTACGTATCACATCTCTAACAATGTTATCTTAATTATGTTCTGCCTAATTAATTTATTTTTCTTTGTTTTCATTTACGCTGATCCTGCACTTCATTATCCTCCACGGAGCACTTTATTAACTCTGTAAAGCCTGGTGTGATGCTGCTTTTACATGTGCCATAAAAATTAAGATTCTTATTTGTATAGATGAAGAAGAACTGAGAAAGAAAATAAAATCAAATGGAAGGAAAACGTATACACTGATTGTTACAACACATGACATACCTAAAGAGCAGTCGGGCCCAGTCCAGTTCTGGTTGCAGGTACAGGTACTGGTCTCAGTGTTGTAGGTGCCGTGGCCTGAACACTGGTCCGGGCACATGGCCTTGGCAATCTCACAGTTGGCTCCACCCCAGCCTGGCTGACAGTGACACTCGCCATGAATGCACACCCCATGGGCCGAACAGCTGGGGTCTATGCAATCCACTGGAGACAGAGAGATGAAGAGAGGGCGTTAACAATGTACCGACGTGTATATAAAACTGCATTAAAGACCACTTCGCTCCAGGTCCGAGCAACTCGGTTCACGTCCAGAAAAAAAAAAAAAATCAATATACAATCACACTGTTACAAGCAGGCTGATATCTCTCCGGACGAGTGTTCAGGGCAGTGGGACACAAACAAATACAGTTCATTACACAGGGGACAGGTAAGATAAAGATTAAAAAAACAATTAGCATTAAACTATGTCGTCCTACTGGGATTTGTCCCATTTATCCAGAATTGTCTTGTCTTTCTGTAGCCAAAGGTTACAGGTCAAGTCCTATTTCCCATGACGAAGAATATTTCATATTTTAAGTACATATTTAAGTATTAATATTCAAGGCTAACTACTGCCAAGAATATAATATGTAACTAATGCACCCCTTTGTGTCTGTTCCTGAAAGAAACGATTCTCACCTTCCTCACAGTTGTCGCCCTTATAACCAGTATTGCAGATGCAGGCGCCCATAATGCAGATGCCGTGTCCTCCACAGTGGATGTCGATGCACTGGTTGGCTGGCACGTCGCACTCGGTGCCTTTCCACCCGCTGTAGCACTGGCAGCGGCCCCGCGAGTACTGCCCGTTACCGCTGCACAGCACTGGACAGGCAGCTGGACCAGACACAGGCAAGGAAGACGAATCCGTGAGACAAACTGCATACTGAAGTATGTTGGGAGACGGCTTTAGTCTACTAAGAGTGTCACGGTTTGGATTAGGGAACAGCTTCTGTTATTGTCCTTTGATTTCTGAGATACTGTCCAGCCACCGTGGTGTGCCTTCAGTGTGATGGACACAATGCGGTTTGATGAATTACAGCTTTTTCAACACTGCAGAGTCTATGGGAACACCTTGAGGTGACCCGACTCTGCCTGGTAATTACCTCCATCTCATGACCGAATGTCACATTTTTGTATGTAACCTGTAATGTATGCACACCTGGGGAAAAGAAAGGTTAAGACGCAGTGAGCGAAGTTCTTTTGAAACTGTGAGAAAAACGTCCACTGCATGCATGACGTCTTGAGCACAGCAACGGCCTCCTTCTTGCCTCTTAAGTCAACAAAAGCAATTTGGCTTTGTATTATTGGCTCTATTTCTATAGATGTCCCATTATCAGGCCGATAATTCATCGGTTGGATATTTATGGATCATCCTCAATCAAAACAGTCTCAGGTTATACAAAATTGCTGAACACACACAGGAGAAACCATTGCAGAGAGTGCAGGTCACATCGAATGCTTGGATAACAATCTACCAACATGTGCTGCCTGTCTGTGGGTAGAGTGTGTGTGTGTGTGTGTGTGTGTGTGTTTACCTCGAGAGCAGTCCGGCCCAAGAAATCCTGGGAAACAGTCGCATATTCCTGAGAGGCAATCTCCGTTCCCATGACAATTCTGAGGACACTCCATAATCGAGTCTGATTGAGAGAGAGAGAGAGAATGATTGAAACAAAAAGCATGTCAAACATTTTGTGCGATCAGAAGGAAACTTAACAAAATAGCCCGAGCCCGAGGCCGAGATCTAAGCAGGCACTGCTAACAAAGCTAACAAAGAGTCGCTATGGTTACAACCAAAGATTACGCAGCTCCAGGTAACTAACTTACAGCAGACAGTGTAGTGACAGCTGTTGGCGGTTTCTCTGGCTATATTTTAAAAACCACACGTTTGAATAGTGAAGTAAGTATTTATATATATATATATATATATATAATATATTGCTGTTTCTCACCTATTATGATGGTATTGTAACAGACTTGCTCTGGGTTACGTCCGTCGTTGTAAAACGCCAGATGCCAGATTCCGGTGTCCAGGTACTGGATGAAGCCCGCCTCATGCACGTTCACCGAGCGTGCGTGTCGGGCTCCTCCCCCAGATTCTTCCTCGTGTGCACCAGCCAGGTGGGCATGCCCGAAGTCCGCGTCACTGAGCGCTCGCTTGTCTTTGGAAATGAGGCGACTGCCATCCAGCAGCTCCACAAAGTCATACTGGGAGACAAGAACACGCAAATTAAACATGAGAAGATATTTCTTCTGTGTCACCGCAAGAACATTTGGCATCAAATATTCTAACTGTGACAGTCTGCAACCATTTCCCTCACAGTTTAAAGTTGATTAGCACTGAATATGTTACATGTTTGTTGCAAAGCCTATCTTAACAACTAGCCCGATTTCCATTAAATCCTCCCAGAGGAATATGGGTTTTGGTAATCCTCTGACCTTCTAACGAGCACTAATGTCAACTCACGAAACACTTGGCACCACGAAAAAAAGGCATCTCAATCACTAATGGATGGATTTGCCTCTGTTTGAATAACACCTGAACTTTCTAATCACAAACTTAAGACGAACACGGAGACGATTACAGCTCGTGCTACTGTAACACACACACACACACACACACACACAGCCACCATGAAATTGTATAAAGTCTGTCTTTTACAGATAAGTGGATTGATCCCTTGATACAAGACAAGATTCACCACACAGGAGAAATGTAGGTGTAGTCATTAAATGGATCGTTTAGGTTTGTAAGAAGCTTATCTGCTTCATTATGAATTAAGGATCCATGAAGTACTTTCGCTAGACACATTTGCAATATTGGTTGGTAGAATTTCCACAGCAATGTGGCGGGTTTGTTAAAAGCAGAACGACCAGAGGAATCCCATCTTCAACACGGGGTTATAATCCAGCAGGAGACCCGGGTGCTGCCCTTGCTTCTAGCTACAACTGGGCCCATTCCTGTGCTGCTATCTTTCCAAGTTTTCCTGAACTTAATGCCCGCATTAAGCAGAAGAGACAGAAGAGAACAGAGAGAGGGAAAAACACACCTCATGTGATATATTAATACTTAATGACGTCATCGTGAGTGGACAACGCGCAAAAAGAATGAATGCTCGAGCTCTTCCGGTGTCTAATTAAAGAGGACGGTGAAAATAATGATTATTCCACACAGAAAATGTTAATTCAGGGCGTGCTGAAAGTGATACGGACATGTGACGAGGTCAGACATTTTGCTGTTGTGACATGCTGAATTGCCATCAACGTGTTTGTGAGACCAACCTGCGTATGTGAGGGCGGCAGGCCTTTGCGTCCATACACCCCGACGAGAGCATCTTTCTGGACGGAGATGTTGAATTTCAAGAACTGAGGTTGGTCAATATATAGCTGAGACCTCCAAAACACACCTTGGGTAAAGGAAAAAGAGCAAACCAGCAACAGGCAAAATCAGTGATTCATTTAAAAAAAAATGTCCCCTTTATACGTCATGTAGAAATAAATATGCTCTCTATGTTCGAAACAGAATGTGATACTTTGCCAATCCTTTTTGACATCGTACTCAGTTGAACAACAGTACAAACACAAATATATTTAATGTTCCACTTCATGGTTTTTTTTTTGTAAATATGTGCTTATTCTGAATTTGATGCCAGCAACAGGTTTCAAACAAGCTGGGACACGGGGCACCAAAACACTGGGAAAGCTGTGGAATGCTCCAGAAACGCCTGTTTGGAAGATCTCACAGGTAAAGGGGTTCATTGGGGATGGGCAGAGGTCCACCACTTGATTGTAGAAAGGAGATTACTACATGGGCTTGAGACGACTTTATTTGCAACATATTGCATTTTGCATGCCAACATTTTGGGAATCAGGGTGGTACGAGTGTGTGTGTGTGACCAACCTGGCGGTACATCTTGCACAGCTCGTCTTCCCACGTCCACCTCTCCTGTGTCTATGGTGTTGTTCTCTAGAAGAAACATTTTACCTGCACAGAACAATGCAAACACTTTAGTTCCTTCTGAAACCATATTTCTGCAATGGTCAATATATATCATTTAATATAAATGATGTAATGTCAGCGGTTTATGCTGACATCAGCAGATGAAAGGTTGCAGTCATTGTTTTGTTTTCTCTGCCCCTTGTGTTCTATATAACTGTTTAACCGGTGATGCCACTAATGTTTCACTTTATGTAACTAAACATTTTCCAAGGGGACTGAATTGAAAGCCGAGCCTACCTTTAAAATGATGGTTTTGAGGTTTTTGCTTTGCTCTCAGTCATGATATGGATTTGTCTAAAACTGAGGCGTCTGCTGGACTCCGAACCTAAAGACCAGAGACATTTGGTGTTTCCATTCGTACTGACTTGTCTGCTTTCATCGTGGCTGACTTGGACATTAGCGGCCTGAGCACGTTGTCATGCAGCATGTCTTGTTACTATCTCATGTGTTTACATTTAGTTTAGTTAATATGAATCAATAAAAACAATTTGGTGAAAGTCAGGGTACAGTTCTGGTCATAGTAAATTAGAGTTATCTCAGCTGGGAACTGAACCTTTGCTTGAATAAATGAATTTGTGTGTGTGTGTGTGTGTGTGTGTGTGTGTGTGTGTGTGTGTGTGTGTGTGTGTGTGTGTACTATTTGGAATGGTTCCACTGCTTGTAATTTCATAGGCCTTTCCCTCATTCATAATATTGCACTTTAAAAGCTTAAGTCATGACATCTGGGCAGTAAACCAACAGACTCAGATGTCTGTGTGTGGAATATTTATGGCAGTCGAGACATTAGACGCACTCTTTATACTGATATGAGCTGCGTCATACAGTGTGACGAAAGCACACACACATCAATCTTTAGTTCTAACACAGACCACTCACACTATGTGCCTCTCTCAGTTTGTCTCCATTTTACTGTAATCAATAGGTTGGGATGGTAATATAACTCTAACATCTTAACAACGTATTCATTCTTGGTTCTTATCCTGCTTTTAATTTCTCTCAGTCAATTTAATATGACCCATTTGGGCAAGCTACCATCTTAGTTCTTTAAAATAATCCTTTAATATATATATATATATATTTTTTTTAGCAAAATTCATCTCTTGAGAAAGTGTTCCTGCATTTGGTCCATATGGCTCCACATATATAAACCGAGTCTGTTCGCGTTGGGCACTGATCAGCCCTGAAGTTGCTGATGATTCATTGTCACGGAAGCATCCTCAAGGCTTTGTCAGTGGAAAGGGATCTTTCGACTCTTACTCCCCTTTTTACAGGCTTTCATGCTAAGCTCTTTCAGTTTCATCCAACTTTGTTGCCTTGCGTTTGTAAAGAGAAGAGACGAGCCGAGAGAGGAAGTATTGGTATGGAACCATGATAGAGACATTAAAAAGAGAATGTGTGTGTGTGTGTGTGTGTGTGTGTGTGGTCTCATAAAGGCTTGATTGGCAGGACGGGGTCAGCTTCAACCAGCCAACAGAGCCTGTATCAAGGTGCAGCAACATTGTTTGCCCAGCATCTATCTTTGTCTGGTACACTACAGTAAAATTGCTTATTTTGGTTTAACATTACAATGCTGCCTTTCTATTAACATCCTCTATAATAATATACATGGATTTACACATCAGTAAACAGACGGAATAAGTACTCCCCCAGTGAAGCAGTGAATCCAGCTGATGATGATTCTTATGCAAATGCATCTAGAAACACTTCTTTTTTTTAAGGTTCCGGTAGGATTTGGAGGACGGAGGGTTTTTGATTTAACAAGACCTGACAGGTTTGTTAAGCTGGGGTGTTGAAATGGAAACCTACATTCTTTCAGGAAACAGGATGCACTGTTAAATAACACTACAAAACGGATTCATCTGCACACCACCATGCATACATGAAGTGATTTGATACCTGAGTGTGAGAATGAGAAAACGTAAATACTTAAAATAAGACTAATTACCATGAAGTTGTGATAACACTTTCTTTTACATATCAAATGGATTGGCAGAGGATGGATCCATATTTTAATAAGGGATCTTCTTTATGCGGTTATGTCGCCCGTGGGAAAATTGTATGCTGGATGTGATAAACCCTGTAACTAACTGAAAGACAAGAAAATAAACTCGAATTCCATTTTTTCATGGCAACGTTTTTAAATAAATGAGAAACCACATTGTCCAGACCATTGACGTCAATAATCAGAATAATAATCGTCTCCACTTCCAAAATATCCCAGATAGGGGCAATGCCATCTTGCCCTGGTGATGTCATTTGGAGCCAGAGTCTGCGCAGTAGCGACGGTATCTAGCTCCCGCCCATACACCCTAAAACTGATAACAGAACAATATCTGAACAGAACTGTAAATGGCTAGGTACTCCCCCCCACCCCATGTCACAGACAGAAGCTCCCTGTCTGTCAGAAACTCTCTAACCTCTAATACTCTGCACACAACAGCAGATGGTAATATCAGGTAAACACTGCAGGCCACACTGTGAGAGGATGTCTTCATTTCAAGTCTGTTATGTCCAATTTATCTCACAGGAGTTTTTACTGGCAACCATTTCTACTAAGAATGACATTAGAATACATCTATTGTGTAAAATCCTTTGGGAGGAAACACCGTTACTCAGATATGTTCTTTTAAATCGACATAACAGGAAACATACCGAATGAATTTTCCACTATATAAGTCAACCCACCCTCTGCTATCTTACTCAAACAACAACTATCCATCTCCATGACCTCTATGACTTCTATATTTCTGTTTGGCTGTCTTCTTACTGCCCCATGAATATTTCCGGTCCAAGTAGAGAAACTTTCATAGCGTGTTTAAGGGGTAACTCACCATTGTCTGTGGACACCATGAAGGTGTTGGGAGTCGTGTCTCTTCCCCCTACGCCGTTTTCGAAAGCTCCGTATGACTCGCTCTCCTGAAGCTGCCAGTTCAGACCAAACAGGTGCATAGCTGGAGAGAGGAGGAAGAAAAAGGACGAGGGGAGAGAAAACAGGGAGAGCGAGAGAGGGTCAGGGAGGTTAATACAGTGTGCCAAATGAAAATGAGATTGAAAGGAAGAGGAGATTTGGTGATAAAAAAAAAAAGAGGAAAACACAAAAAAATAATCAAACTGTGTCTGTGTCATAATCAGAAAGAAAGAAGAGAGTGACATGAAAGCATACAAGATGGCATATGTGTACACTTCAATACGTGGAGTACATGGTGGCATGTACACTCAGGGCTGAGCACTAGCAGTATGTTATATAATGCTTTTGGGAAGGCAGGGCACAGAAACCAAGTGGACAACTGGACATGATACATCAGCCCGTCAGATATCGACGTTTTGTCACATCCTTTCGCATCCCATCCAGACGCACAAGGTACCCTTTGGCGTCAGGGTTTAATGTACCAGCAATGTAAAGCCGCCCGTGTCAGGATCGCATGACGTAGCGCAGCGCGCTTTCCAAAACGATAAAAGCTGGGCTGGAGGTCGGGGTTGAGTGGAGGATCACCCTACACGACTTTCACCCCGGACACCGGAGTTCACGTCCCGTTTGAAACCAAGCGTCACCAGTCATTTCCTGAACCTAACCATGTGTTTGTTGCCTAAACTTCACCAAATGTCACCAATGTTTTGTGCGTAAACGTGCGTCATGATAAGACGTGCGGGGCTAGAGATGCTAAAGCGAAGGCTAGTGCGTCGGCCGGTTAAAGGGTACTTGCGCATCTGGATAAGACGCAAAGGGCGCATAACAAAAACGTCGGTATATGACGAGCAGGGGCACACTGTAGCCCACGTGGAAAAATACACAATATAGACAAATATAGAGCCACACAGAACTACAATCAGTTTCCCAAGTCTCACTCTCTCTCACACACGTTTCCACACCAGTACCCAGGCAAAGAGTGGGGCGTGTTAGCGTCAAAGGAAACCTCTGGCAGCTAATCTGACACAACACACTATAAAACTCGCCTCTACCACCCACACGTTTTCTCTCTTTCTCTATCTGTGTGTGTTTGTGTGTTCTGTGTGTGAACGCACACACTTGGGCTCGTAAATACTCTGCTCTCTGTCTCTCTCCCTCCCTCAGTCAACAGTCAAGTTGGCGTAAAGCAGACAGCACAGAAACATCCACACATCCATGAAGCCCATTTTTATTCACCATCACACTTCTCCTCCTCAAGCCTTCATTCACATGGGAGTCTGCTGAATGATGCCGACGGTGTGATGAAGAACTGCAGGGCTGATGTGGCATCTTGCAAAATGAAGCGGCAGAGGAAGCAGGTGGTAAATTCAGTTTTCTGCTTTGTCTCATCAACCCCACAACATTACACACGGCAATTTAATACTGAAGGCTGCCAAATCTGACGCTCATATTCATACATATACTAGGGGACCTCTGGAGACCCGGTCCACAATAGTCTCGTACACTACAGAGAGAAGTCTAACACTGACAGGAGGATGTCACTTCACTACAGTTTCCACTCACCTGCAAAACGCATTTCCTCGTGAGATGAGCCCGTAATCAGAGGAGTTAGCACTTGGATTCAGGGTTTTTCACATACTGACATGCAGACTTGTGGCAATAGAATGGGACCCAATAAGACTGCATTTCCTGAAATTTGGACTCGGCCATCTTGGGTGCTGAGGTGGGTTCAGTTCCCAGGAACTGACAGAAGATTTTGTCCTGAGGGTGACGCTAAAGTAAAGACTACTCAGCTCTCAAATTCTGATTTAAATGGAGCATGAGTGTGCTCATGGATGTGGCCCATAGTTGTTATGGCAATCTGCCCATTAGGTTTCACAGTTTGGTCATACTTTGGTAAGGCATTTCGGAGAGATTCCTATTGTGTAGCCTATCCTTAGATGCCCTAGCATAGATAATCTAGGAATCATGTCTCAATTTCTGTTTGTATTATACTTCAGCATTACGAAATGTACAAATACAGCCGTAAGCTACCTACCTGTAAGCTACCTAAATGTACTAAGTTTGCTTTGTTCCTTTTTATGACGTCTCACAGGGGCGGACTGGGATAATAATCCAAGCCAGGAATGTAACATCAGTCCAGGCCAATCTCCACTGTCAGCGTTTTGTTGAGATATTTCTTTCTGTCCACTGTTTATGCCTTTCTTCTTTGACTTTGAATAAAGAAAAACATCAAAAATAGGTTGCTCTGCTGGAGCGTTTGTTCTGCAGCTGGTATTTCCTCAGAGCTCTGGCTCGACTCAAGTTTATCATCATGTAGCTCTGGTGGCTCTAACAGGACATGAGTATACAGATCTTTATTTTCCATGCATACACATCTTCCGCTTACCTCCATAACAAGGTTGTTTTTTTTTAAAACTCCACTCAGGGAAGGTAGTTATAAGACCTGGAGATGTCTGCTCTGCTAATAAGTGTTTCTAGCACTAACTACGTCCCTTAGCAGCACTTTTCTCACAGGAAAGCCTTTTAATGCGCTCCCTCTCAGCTCTACCTCTTCTCTCTCCCCTCTTTCTTCCTCCTGTGCTGTCCATCCTTTCGCCACGCTGCTGCTCGTCCACGCGCACTCCATGCACTGACTGAACGTCGTGTTGCCGTCTGGGCCCGAGATCCCATCCTCATGCCGCCAAACACTGAACAGTTGGACGTTTTACCCATCACTTTCACATTTTTACACAGTTGACTGGGGACAGTTGCAGGACTATGCAGTTCACAGTTTATGCAGTGGGACAAAGTGAATAAATTAAATTCTGCTTTGGGCCCCAGAGGGCCTTAAGCTCACCCCGACACATTGCAACTCAGAGAACTTACGAACTTAGTGACTGGGAGCTTTCTAAACTGAGCGCTGTAGGAGCCTAAGAAGGCTTAATGATATGGGGTTTTGAAGGCCACTACTAACAGACGTAATAGTGACATAGTGTTAGCTGTTATCGTGTTTTAATATTTAATGTTCTTAAATTAGATCATTTTTATGGTGGTAACCATTTTGTGTTAGCGAGAAACACGCGAGGAGTCGAGATTGGACTTCGCAGCAGATATTAGAGTCGTGTCAAGAACCAATTACTGATTCAACTTGGGAACAGCGAAGAAAGAAACAAACCCCTGCCGTGGATTACACCCCACCCCACCCCACTCCCATGCACATGCCCCACCCAACACACACATTCATTCACGCTGATTCTACACACATACACTCTCTCTGCCTCATTAAATTAGAGTCGTGCTGTGCTAGCCTGTTACCCACAAACCCTCCTGGTGAGGACAGGAGCAAAGGGTCATGGGAGAGTGCTGGCTAATCGACAGGAGCCTGCATGTGTAATGTCTGTGTGTGTGTGTGTGTGTGTGTGTGTGATATAGTATAAGAGGATTAATGGCCATGGTCGTCATACAAGACTGGTTCTCTCCTACAGAACCTTTTTAGGAAATATGGGAACTACCAGGACATTTCAGAGAAATTTAGTTGTCGAATTAATGAAGTTAAAAATGTCGTTAGATCCTTGTTACATGGTAGTTTGGAATCAACTATACATTAATCATAGCGCTAAGGGGGACAGCTAGTGTAAGTTGATTTCACTGACCTGTCGTCAGGTTGCCATCAGTTCCACTATATTTCCTTATTTTTATTTTTTTTTAATATTTGCTGGAATCTATACTGTGCATGCTTTTTGAAAAAGAAAAGACAGGCACTGCAGCAGGACAACTTTGGATTGACGGAGGATAAACTATCCTACTGTGTTCAAAGCAGGACATGAATCAGTCAGCCTTCACTCTGTCCATTCAGTAGAGCAAACTGATCCCAGTTCAGTCCTGATAATCTGACACACGCTGAGAGGGATTACAGCAGCCCGATTCACTGCTTTAAGAGAAGGAAACGTGTTGAGAGCATAAAATGTTGTTTCTGGAGGGAGGAGACTGGAGTGTTTTAGTTGTGTGTGCTGCGTTCACAGGTGAAGCTGGTGAGAATGACTCATACTTTTAAGAATGTGGACCCAAGCTTCACCCATGGTTACGAATTGCTGAGGAAATTTCTTTCGTCATCCCAAAAAAAGGCAAGACTCTCCCTTGACGTGTTTGCTTCTCATCAGGCCCGAGGAGTTTCAGGAGCCAGCGGGCTGACACTTTAGTCATTTGGAGTTTGCTGTGCATAACTGCATGGACACATTTCTGGGAGATGCCCTGCTCTGTGGCAACGTTCCACTGTGTCGTTCGTCAAGATCATGCCATGGATCTTGTCAATGGTTTGTGCGGTGTTGGGCAAGCTGCTTGGAAAGTGTAGCGAGGCTAAGCTACCAGTTACTCTGATGCTCCGTGACACTAAAGCTTTCCCCCCACAGAAATGTAGGAAGCTAAAGCTACAGCAACATGGCCAAAGTAGCTGTGGTGGTATGGTGGTACACACACACACACACACACACACGCACGTAACTGAGCATGTAACAACAGACTTATCCAGAACACATGGACTAGCCTGAGGCAAATGATCTTCAGGTCCACGGACCATCTGAGCTCCAGTCATAATTGCTTCTGTTTATTGTGGGAATTGATGACCTTTAGAAAAATAAAAAAAAAATAGCACTCTTCCTCTCCGATTCTAACATTCCCTCATCTCTCTCTGGGCTTTTTTTTTTTTTTAAACATACCTCTCCTACACAATTTAACGAGGAGCAAACTGCTCTGACAGTTTTGAAGAGCCGTAGTGCAGAAGAAAAAGCTTTTTCATGACTGCGGCTGTTGTAATGCGCGGCCTCCTGGGATTTTTAAGGCTGACACTAATTTGTTTTTCTTTTTGGACTGAAGGCTGCGCTTGGTAATATATGTAGGGCTCACTCTCAAGTTTCAAATTCAAGTAAAAACATTCAAATATGAGAGGCAGAAACATCTCGTCTCATCTTGTGGAGCAGAAAAGCCTCTGAATGAGCGCTTAAAGGTGCAATTTGCAAAATATGGACAGAGTTTGAAGGTACCTCCAAAAAATATCAGCTGTAGGTATCTTGGGCTGTGTAATTACTTTTGGCTGTAACTACTGCGACTGTTAGCTCAGTTAGCAGTGGAGCTAGTGACTCTGCAGCCTCAGACCGTGGGAGGCCAGTTTAATGACAGGGGATACAATAAGGAGGTGATCAGACAAGGACTATGACTTCGGGGGCGGTGGGGACAGGAGAGAGAGGATGGGACAGCACAGCAAGAACAGCAAGTTGGCCATCAGTAGCGGCCGAAAACAGCATGCGGAGATGGAATAATTTTACATCTTACTCTTTGAACTGATTTACTTCGACCTAACTAGAGGTGATCGTAGAAACACAAACCAAGCCGGTTTTGGTGAGATTAATTTTGTTTATGTCTCGTTTGAATGCAGTGTGTTAAACAATGAGTTAACGAGGCAATTAAGCGCGTCTGAGTTCAGAAGGTGTACGGTTGTATTTTTCTGTTTCGTGAGGAAAATAGGTGTAAGAATATTTCCTTTCTTGACATTTTGTGAGTTTGTTTTGTTTGCTTATTAGACTAACAGAGCTTGTGAAAACTTAGCAAACTTGCCACATGTAATCATCTCCCAGCTGAAACTATGGGGGGCTATCGGACTGGAGGTACAAAGTGGCATTACAAGACGGGACAGGACTAGCTGGTTAGCATGCTAACCTCAGTAGATATCTCTGCAACACAATATATAGAGGTCTTTGACATGATGTCAACACTGCTGTTTCTTCACATTCTGATGATATTGTTTGTTCACATTTTTGAATGTTTTAAAGTAAAATTATGGCCACATCTTACAAATTGCACCTTTAAACCACAGAGCCCTCCTTATGGGACGCTTCTAGTGGGTCCAGCCAGCTTGAAGACGTTAATGACACTCATCAAATGGCTGTGGAAGAGCGCACATTCAAATTCCACCACACCAGATTCATTTTTAAGAGCTACCCACATCCATAATTACTCAGGCCAAATATTAACATTGTAAGATTCTATTGGACCACAGTTAATTTTGGACCTAATGTAAATGTATCTCCTCTGCCCCACAGTGAGGGAAACGGACACTTTATTTATACCATGTGTGTTAAAAAGGAAAGATTAACATTAAATGCGTTACAAATGTAGAATTTATTCATGAAAGAGACGGAGATATATGCATTCTCTAATAGCATAATGTTTAAAAGTTGGATGTTATAAAATTGCATTTTTAATGGGATGTTTTGCACATATGATTAATGCATATTAAAAAAACTATCTGGGAGAAATACTAAATATGCTACGCAACCTCCACTCCTTTGTTGTGCTAGAGTGACATATTTCACCACTGGCTTTGTCAGGTTTATCTAAACCTAAATAAACCCGACAATGTGCTCTTTGAGTTACTGCATTGCTCCAGAAGATTCCTTCCTGCCTTTCATCAGCACCCTGGAAGTCCTGCTGTGCACAAAGCATTCCTCCAATTTAATGAATTACATATTTGTCCGTCATCACCGTTATCATCATGTGATCTGTTTTCTTGATTCTGATTTACAGCTCGCAAAAAAATAAAATAAATCATCATAGCTTACTGCAATATTAAAACCACGTTTGGAAAGTGGATTCCAGCTCCAATTTTCTTATTAAACGCACATTAACTATAGCACAGCCTGGAAAACAGCAGTGAGGGACGGAGCGAGGGAGGAACAAGGCCTGGGGGAAAGAGAAAACCCTCGCAGTCTGGTTATCTGATGGGCTCGTACCACAGAGTGAAAACCAACACATGCAGAAAGAAGAGCACAAGAATGGCTGATACAGAGTGAGTCAGAGATGGGAGGGTTAGAAGATTAGAAGACGGACAAGGTGGGATTAACAGTGAAAAAATCAAGGGAAGCAGAAATTAAAGTCTAATTTGTCATCCTGTACCTGGGCCAAAATAACCCTTCAGACTAATGTGTGTAAATTCACAGCTCTCATTTTGAAACGTGTGTGTCTGTGTGTGTGAGAGAGAGACATAAAGTGTCCGAAAGTGTGAGATCTTACCTATGCAGTAACATAGCAGGACAGAGAGCAGCACAGACAGTCCTACTGCACTGAGGGCTGTACACCTGAGAGAAAAACAAAAAGATGTTATGTTGCCGTCACCTCCTTCAGTATCCGTTTGGTCTCTTAACAATCACAATACAAATTCGGTTTCGACGCACGATCAACTTCCACAACAATACACTCTGTTTGCAAATGACTCATGTGTACATGATGACCCTTTCAGAGGTGTAGTGGTGTTTGTTCAAGTACCAGAGCGCTCCTGCTGGTGCAGTGGTGTACTTTACTGGTGAATAGCAGCGAGACCAGCAACCCTTCATTAAAGACATGAAATCTGTCTCTTTTGATCTCTCTTTCTCAAACAAACGAAGAGTGTGTTTGAGAGAAGGTGAAAGGTGGACTGGCGCACGCAATGTTTCTGAAGGTTATTGATAACTTACTCGACACACTGCTTTGCCACTTAATGACACGCCAGCCCAAACGCATATTTAACCCATAACCCACATGTACCACAACTTACGATGGGAAAAATGGACTAAGGCTGGGAAAACATAGTTAAAATAGCTTTCACAAGTTAGCCACGTTTAACAGGGTGGTTTTGCAATGTTTGTGTGTTTTTGTTTTGACCATTTGATTTGTTTTATTGGCTCTCTTGCATGAGATACGCTTTCGTGATGAACGGATCTTCAAACGCTTAAAAAAATTACGAGTTTTTACTTATTTCCACACTTGGAGAAAAGCACCAGTGCGCTCCGGCAGGACTACACCCATGGACCCTTTTAATTTTTTAATGGCTAATTCCATCATCAGTATTGCCAGTTATTTTAGTCTTTAAAGTCATTTTACAACATTTTAGAGTGTGGTTAATTCCATGTTCTACCAAGTTCTCATATTCACTGCAAAGACTACATCCTGCAAACCCAGCCCCCCATTCCACGAGGCTCTCCAGCAACATGGCAAAGCTATACAATAACTGTGGTC
This sequence comes from Hollardia meadi, assembly GCA_037974645.1. Taxonomy (NCBI): domain Eukaryota; kingdom Metazoa; phylum Chordata; class Actinopteri; order Tetraodontiformes; family Triacanthodidae; genus Hollardia; species Hollardia meadi. Next base: position 31,656 of record JBBPCS010004047.1, read on the forward strand.
TGCAGAACTACAATTTTAGTGTGCTAACATTTGACATTTCCCAACATTTCTGGTTGGGTGAAAGTTGCAAACATAATGTTGCAGGTAACTTTGTACAAAAGCTAACAGCTAATGTTGTGCTCACTATTATTATAAGCCATAAAACCATGGCAAAGGTTGTAAAAACAAAAATGGTTGGTTTATTTCTTTAGGGTCATCTTTGAGGTTTCAAGCCTGTCTGATGTCACACACAGCAAATAGACCTGGATTGTCTTGTCAGCAAGCTAGCCAAGACTCACAGCAATTTAGACAGCAGCTGCAGGGAAAATGACTGTTGCTTTTGCTGCTCAAGTTACTGCCAAGAGGCAGTCGAGTGTTGACTGTAAATCAAACCTTTAAAATCGACCTTCTTTGATGTCACATGTCCGTTTAACTTGTGAATACAACACTGTGGGAAGTGAGTCTCTCTGGTGTGTGTCAGAAGTGCCAGCATGTCGACGCAGCTGCAGCCAGGATGCATGGAGGTAATGGTGGTTACGTTACTGTAGTCAGCCATACAGCGTCACAAGAAGCTCAGGTTGGCAGCTTACTGGTGTGTTTTGTTTGCTACCACAGAAGAGAAATATATTCCCTGTTCTGGTTATTATTCTGGTTCAGCTACGAACCAGAATAAAGAAAAGTAACTCCCCCCAAAAAACACCTCCAAAGACCTCCCAACATGACATGTCAAATCCTAGTAATGTACCAATGTATTGGTTACTGATTGGATTTGAAAATCTGTTTCTAACAGTATGTTACGAACGTTGTTCACGTGCCCCCTCCACTAAAATTAAGACAGTACAAGCTGTATGTCAAATCGGTTGCCTGCTGCCCACCAGAAGCTGTAAAATTAGATGGTGAACTATGGAGAAACAAAAGGCAGTGGAAACCTCAATGTAAGGTTTTATGTCCTGCCAACATGAGAATAACAGGACTAATGATGAGTAACCCTCTAAAGGCTGACATCAATACCAACATTTGTTGTTGGAATGAAGCTGCCAAAAGAGATTTAGTTGCTATCTTCAGCATCTTAAAGAGTTTTCACATCTTACACATTTCTTTCACACATTTTCTGTACTCTTCACAATGCTGGTCGTATGAGTAACCAGAGGAGTCATAATGAGTTCAAAAACCATGAGGATTCTGTTAAATATCTATCTATCTGCAATAACGAGTCATGCAGTGTACTTCCAAATCGAAATGGCTCCTGGCTTCTTAAAATTGAAGGAAGAAGGAAGGAAGGAGGGATCATGAAGGTTACGAGAAAAGAGGGAAGAAAAAGAGGAAAGACATGAAGGACACATCTATAAAAAGAGAATGATATACTGTATATCATCTTTAAAGAAGCGCATGTAAATGTTGACTGTCTATGTGTATGTATCACTGCCACTATTGCATGTACACCATATACGATATTCTGATGATGTACAAAGTTAGCTGATTACACTGTGCTAAATTCTGTTTCTTTTTCCCACAGTCCACTAAGAGCATGGAGGCCGCCATGTTGTCAAAGCGTCAATGAATATCAGCTTAACATTATACCGTTACCACATTCAGGGATATCACTTTAACGTTTTGTGTTTGTGTCAAGCCTGAAGAAGGTGCTCTTGATGAAAGAAGAGATCTGAAAAGGTTCTTTACAGAGAAGAGGTTGCTTTCTACTGTAGAAACCGTGACCTCCAAGAAACGCTTACCTGCTGTCAAGATTCTGGAGGGCTTCTTTGAATATCACATAGCTATATCAAGAATGCTTTCACTGGAGACGGGCCTATTTTATGTGGTTGGTAGTGTAGTGATTTTGCGAATAACACAGCTTGAGAAGCGCCTCCAGTTTAGTTTGCTGTATACAGTATGTATATGTAGGTATTTCAAGCTAAATAGTGGCATTTTAAGCATGTTCTAAGGTAGCCAAAATGGCATGGAACAACTTTGGCCGGAATCTATAGCTTGCTGAATTGACACAGTCATGCCAGACTACTCGTGAATGATGTCCTAGAATCATCTTAAGCAGACGTTTTCAGGTACAAACCACTTTGACTAACAACCCCCTCCCAATCACTATTGGCAAACAATCAAGGAATGTGCAACATGACTTTGGTTTCTTCCTGCATAGTCCATCTTACCTCCATGAGCAGTACTTGGAGGATTTCTTGAACTTGAAGGCTGAGCGGGACAAGGTATTCCTTGGCAACGGCCTGGTGGGTGGGGAATACACTGAGCCTGTTGCCATAGTGTAGCCAGGAGTCGCCGTGGAGAAGAGGGGGGTGGTGCCTGTACCTGTCTTGAAGAGGAAGTGCCTGGAAGACACAGAGACAGAGAAATTAGCTGGGGTCCATTAGTATGGGACACTTGATTGTCACGCACTGTTGACAATTGATTATTGTCCTAACTACAAGTGCTGAAAGGTTATGCCGCTGAATTACACACCATACTGTACATGTGTCCAGATGTTTGGAACTCTGGCTTCCAAAAACAGGCATCTGTGCCCTATGCACTATGGAATGGTAACTAGGCTCAGCTTTGTGACATCTCAGGTCCATGTTTCAGTCTTAGTTAGCTCTAATAGAGGTTTTCCATGGGCTTGCTTTAGCCGCTGGGGCCAAGCCAAGCCAAGCCATGATACAAACATCCATTTCCAGTACTCCCTCATAGCAGGGGATAGCGGAATCTCAGGGATTTGGAGTTCATTTTCAGCTTTAATTTACTGTTTAGTGATTGCTTTCTTGTTGTTGCTGCTTGATGGCAGGATGCTTTTCTTGTGAAGAAGCTGTTGGAAATGTGTTTGTTAGCGGAGCTTAATTAGCTGTGTTATTCTTCAATAAAAAATTTAAAAAAAAAAGATCTAATCAAGAAACATATTCTTTGCTCGTTAGGCGGCACACTGTTTTAATTATTGCATGGAGGAATAGTGCAAACAGTAACAGCTGCAGTGAGTTGAAAAGGGCTCTCACTGCGGTTCACCGGTGCACCTAGAACACATCGAGGTAAACAACTTGACCTCAGAATACACCTCACAGAATGCACGAGTGCAGCCTGGCTTGATGCAAGTACCTCCCTAACTATGGAAAACCCCGCAACTGAGGCTCGACTTCAAACTTAAAGCTGTTTACGTGAGTTCCGTGCCACTTCCCTTAGCCTCCTTTCTGAAATACCTTCAGATTTTGATGCATATGTCATGTGAAGAAGGCAACACATGCTTCACTTGGGTTTCACTGTCTGCCCAACATACAGACCTTTCAACACGGTTGGGAAAAAAAAGGGGGAAAGTGAGACAAATTACATGGAATATATGTCCCAGGCAATTACACTGATACGGCAAAAGCCAAACCATGACACTCCATATACACCTGTCTTTTGTTTTTGTGTACACCACAATGACTGCGACTGTCATAATCGCATGCAAACGTTCACCAGTGTGAGCCACAACGTGTTTTCATGTTGGTGTGCCGTCGGTGTGGGTGACAGAGCTTTATATTATGTTCATTAACTTGATTAATGGAGCCTGTGAGGTGCATTTTTCTTTTCCGTTCCGCATGTCTTCACTCAAGCATAACAACCTTCTGCCACCGGCCCTAAACTAATTCATAATCCATAATTCAGCCGCAATTAATTTCTGTGATAAGTAACACACTACCGCAAGGTTAACAATAGGCCGTTTGTCAGGAATGTCTGAAATTGCACAGATTAGAATTAGGATGATTGCTTTAACCACGTATTAGGAGGAAACTTTAAGTGACTTATGTGTTAAGAAGAAGACTCAAAGTGATTGCGAGGTGTTTCTTGCTTTCATCGGGGAGGGAAAATACAGGCATATAAATACAGGTTATAAGCAACTAACACAAGTTACGCGAGCAATTATTTGAAAATGCGGGGTTGAGAAATTAGTCCATAAACAGTGAATGGATATTGTCTTCAGAAAAGTGTTTATCATCTGAATAACTGTTTGCTGGTTTCACACTTCCTGCATTATTACTGCATTGAAACGAGAAAACCAAGGGACAATGGACAATATAAAGATGACATTTACTGTATAAGGCTGTCCACCTGAGGGCCAAACAGTCCTCTTTTTCCCCAAGGGGAAGGCCATCTGTGGAATCTGAGAGAAAATTTCTACGAGAAAATCACTGGCACGTATATATTTGGCTGCAGTAATTACCAAGGTCACAATGTCTAATTAATGACAGAACACAGGCTAACGAGCAGCTGTAATTACAATCAGACTGCTCTCTAACAAGGCGGTGTGATTAACAATTAGAACCTATTATAACAAGGGCCCTTCAATTAATACCTGCCTTTAGGCGAGATGTGAAGAGAGAGATAGAAGAAGAAGAAGGCCGATGAGAGAGAGAGAGAGAGAGAGAGCAGGAGTTAAAGTGGCAGAGACTGAATGAATCGAGAAAGAGACGGGTAACGTGACTACAGAGAGAGACACTGAGCATTACTGCGTTTTATATGCGAGTTAAAGCAGTTTCCTTCAACCAAACAAAGACAAAACGGAAGTCTGGAGAAAAGGAAGAACGATTAAAAGTCGGTTAAAGACCACAAGCCAAGAAATCTGGGTGTCGTCACGGACTCAGACCTGAATCTGAACAGTCACATTAAGGCAAAGTCAGCCTGCTGTCGCCTCAAGAACATATGGAGGACAACAGGACTCATGTCTCAGCAGTATTTGGAACAACCTGTCCATGTGTTTATCTTTAGTCGACTCCACTACTGCAACGGTGTGTTTACAGGTCTCTGTAAAAAATCAGACAGCTGCAGCTGATTCAGAACGCTGCTGCTCGAGTCCTCACTAAG
>JBBPCS010004048.1:0-11679 GCA_037974645.1 Hollardia meadi
CACACACACACACACACACACACACACACACACACACACACACACACACACACACACACACACACACAGGTTTTCATAAATCACCTACTGTGATAAGGAAGTATATTTCATAGATTTGTCAAAGGGTCAGTTACCTATTAATGTCATGGCATGTAATATAATATAACCCATTGTGTATGGTAACTTGAAAGCAGTGTGTTGCTTATCCAAAAGCTAAGGCTGCTAGTTTATGTGTGAGTTGTTTTCGCTAACTGGTTCTTCAGTCTGACCTGTAATTGTTAAAAAGTGGGTCAGGCTCGGGAGAGCAAACGTTTGGATGGACACATGCATGCACGATGAATCAGCTCCAAACTTGTCTGAGGAAAATTCAGTTTTCATGCCACTTCAGTTTGTGGACGCTCCAATTCCTTCCTGCTTTTCTTGGCACAGCGGTGGGGCGAAATTAAAACTAGAAAAAGCTGTGATTCAGCCCATCAGACTCGCCCTTCATAGTTGTCTCTTCATAGAGATGTGGATATCAAAACATTTCAGTTCTTGTGAGCAAAATGTAAACATGACTTTTTATATTCCTGCAAAAAACATGTACATGATGGTTCAGTGATGCAGGATGGACCAGAGTATCTGTCAAACTGCTAGCCTATACGTTATTTTTGTACTCAAAGCTGCACTAATCAATATTTTTTATATTAACAATGGACAAATGACTATAATGCTAAAGGTGTCACTCTTAAATTATCACCAAACTTTGCAGTTCTTCAGCATTACAGACCTTTAAAGCCTCTTTTAGCTCATTTAGCTAATTGTTTTTGGTTGGCCTTTATAATCCTCTCACTTCTACCTATTTCCAGTTGCAACAGGAAACTGTTTTTAGCGAGAAGAAAAAAAAACAACTCTGAGAAGTCAAAATTATATACTACCTGCCCAGCATCAAACAGCAAGCAGACAAAGTTAGCTACTAGCAGGTGAAGGAAGTGGAGCATTTAGCAGCTAAAAAGATGGATATTTCCCTCAGGAGTTGATGGAGAACAAAACAAAACTAATAGGAAAGCGAATAATTGCTACATTAAAGAATAATTCGACATTTTGCTCAATATGCTTCTTGTTGAGAGTTAGAGGAGAAAAAAGATCTGTGATTAGGTCAGTGGCTGGGTGATAAGCTTAGCTTAGCATAGATCTGACCAAAGTTGAAAGATACACCAAACTGCATTTCTAAACCTCAATAAATAGCTCAGAAAAAGTCCCACCACGTAACTCAATGTGCAACCACAGCATGTTGTTTATCTTTTTGTGGACGGATTAAACAAATAAGACACAACAAGTTAATTAGTGAGATTTACCAGTTTTAGGAATATTTTTGGACAGAAACATCTTAGCTTTTCCTTCCTGCCTCGGCCTCTAAGCTAAGCTAAACTCCACCTGGGACTAACTAACTATCAGAAACACACAGTCAATGCAACATTTTGTCCGACGTCTGCTGTAGCCAATTATATGCTAACATAACCAATTTATAGGGTGATAATATATCAGATGTGCTGTTTAAAACTTGTTACCCAAGCTGCCAAAAAGTCAAAAGTTTTGTAACGCCAGTTCAGTTTCTTAGCTTGGTGTCTATACAGTAGTGGTTGCCAGAATCAAACCTGTGATCTTTCCATCACAGACCAGTCTAACAAGCATGCCGGCTGCTAAAGTGCTCTCAAAAGAAGTGTCGCCATGGCAAAAAGACCTCCAAGGTACCTATTTGAAAGGTGAGAGAGTATGTACCGGGATTCTTTGTGCTTGTTCCCAGGTTCACGTTTCATGTTTGTGAACGCGAGTCTGTGATCTTCGATGCTTTGAAGTGAGACGGGTTCAGGCTGAACCGGTGCTGCTGGCAGCGAGGGAGCGACACCGGCCTGTAGGGCATTGGATCTCAGTGTTGCCACAACACCGGAGCCGCTGGGTGACTGGTGTGTCGAGCTTTGATGATAGAGACTGGTGTCAAACTCCCACTGAGCTGGTATGAGGCTCTATCATGCTATCCTCCCCTTTCTTATTCGCTGTGTTTGCTCCCTGTTCTCTGGCTTTCTATGAAATGAGACCTTGGAAAACGTTGAGGGAAACTTGGAAGGCTTCTGTTTGATACACTGTATGTGTGGTTCACTTCAGCTGGCCAGACTGCAGGGCTTTGGGAGATGGTAATCATATCTCAACAGATCTCTACACAGACACAAGGTTGTGAGCCAGTTTGGCAGTGCCTGAAGGCCAAATAGTCTCCTGTAGTTGCACACACACAAATACACAAACTTGTCTCTTGAAATAGGGCTTTCATTCATGGCCTCAGTGTGAGAGTGAGTGTTCTCAGCATTACAGTGTTAATCTTCTCATTAAACTTAATCTCTTTCCCTGTTGTGCTCACACATACATACTGTACATTTACTACTCGCACAAATAAAAGAGACACCTAAAGTTTCTATTTGTTGTCTTTGTGTTTTGTCACTGTTCAGCTCCTTGTGTTTGAAATGTTTCTTTGGGTGGAACTGAGGACAAATCTGGGAGGGCTAGTGGTCCTCGAATGGCGGGTGGTCAGCCAGACTGTGGTCAGCTGGAATGTCGGGAATCGGGATGCTAAACAGATAGACACTGTAAGAAAATGAACGTGGTATTGTAAGTGTTAGAAGTTGCACACAGTGAGCCTTTTTAGCATTTAGTTTGAGAGAGGGTAATACAGGGTCTCTTCCTGTCGAATGTGTGCATTTCATTTGAATTTTAACGACTCTGTGAGTGAGGTTCAAACATCAGTAAATCATTGGGACATTCATTTTAAGAGTCATATAATTACTGGAAACTAATTTTGAAATTTTACAGTTTGGCTAAAACCCTTAATAACTAATTTCACTGTTTCTACTTCTACTGTTTCATGGCACCTATTGCTTCTCTGTCTGTTTTTCTTCACTTCAGATAGAGAGTCTAAGGATAGAGGGTTTCTTTTGTTGTATGGTCTATGAAGTTAAAACTTAATTTGGGCTGTATAGATAAAACTGACCCGATTTGACTTGTCAGACACTAACCGCTGTCATGTTTTATATTTTGGACCACATTTCCTGCACTTTGCAACCATTTATTTACCAACACTAGAATAGCAATTCAATGGTGGCATGTATTAGATCAGTTGTCTAGACCGTGGTTTTATTTGTTTGCAGTAATTATACCCAGGCATCATGATTGATATGACAATTGTATATTTAAAAATGCGATAGGCAGAGCCATTGTTCAGGGGACATTCAGACTAACAATACCACTACAGCACAACAAGGATAGGGACTGCATTTGTATGAGTGTGTTGCTACAGGCCAACCACTGGCTTGTGAGATTGAAATAAATGAGGAAGCAAGTGTGTGCAGGTGTTATGTTTATGGTGTGAAAAGGCTCTTAAAATCATGAACTAAGAAGCATAATCGTAACACTCCTGACATATTTGAGACGATGAATGATATGATGAATGTCTTATGTCTTCCTTTCTCTCATTTTTCTCTCTATAGACGATTATAACTACCTGTCTGATGCGTTGCCTCCTCTACCTGAAGTCCCGGACTCTGGCTCAGTCCTGAGCTCCGTTGACATACCAGCCCGCTGCCTCCGCAACCCGGCCTTCCACCACGCCTCCTTACGCTACTGCTCCGCCCTCAGCATGGACTCCTCACCCGACAGTGCCGAAAGGCCGATCAGCTACAGCTCTACCTCTTCCTCTGCTTCCTCCCGGGACAGTCATTGCTCGCTGGGCAGCCGCTCCACCCTTGTTACCGCCCCTCACTGTAACCCGGGGACCCTGGACCGGGACTCTGGGGCGATTCGGTTGGAACTGGTGCCGGCCCGGCAGCTGGGTTGCCAGGACGAAGATGACAGAAATGATGGAGGGATGGACACAGGGAGGGGACAAGGGAGACAGGGCAGTGCACAGACAGAACATTCAGAGCCTAAGCTGGGCCCAGATGCAGGAGAGCAAACAGGACAGGTGCAAGGACCCAAGACATATGTGGACCGGGTGGTGCAGGAGATACTAGATACAGAGAGAACCTACGTCCAGGACCTGCGTAGCATTGTAGAGGTAAGGATCACTCAGCCACAATTATGTGATATACAGAACCTGTGTAAGAAATTAGAAGCAGAAGGATCCTACATATTGGCAGGACTTCAAAGGTATATTAACATATTTGGCTTGACATGAAGTGAAGAGTGAAGCCTTGAACAAATGTGTGCTTTCGAAGAGTATACCAGCTCCAAATGTGACTACTCAGTTTTCCTCTAGGATGTATGTGTGAATATAAAATGTTTAATGATTGATAATCATGATAGTTTTCTGAAGTTCTGAAGTTCTCTGAAGAATCATGTTTGTTTCCTTTAAACAGTGGTGGAAGAAGTAAAAGTACCAATACAACAGTGTAAACATACTCCATTACAAGTGAAAGTCCTGCATTAAAAATGATAAAAGTACATTATCAGAAAAAAATATAAAGTATCAAAAGCACCAATGTGTAAGTCCTGTTGTAGCTGCACAAGGTGGAGGTAGATTTAACTACTTTACAAACTGTTAGGTAATTCAGGCTGCTGGTTCCCAACATGAGGCCAGACCCCATGGAAAGATTCACAAGTTAAATCTGAGGGGTCCTGAGATTGACTCTTTTTTTCTTTTTTTTTCTTAAAAAAAACAACTTTTCTCTAATCTCTAATTTAAAAAAGGAAAGAAAGATAATTTTACCTTTGTGAGTCTTGACTAAACACTTTTTTAACAAGCCAAAATGGTTGGGAACCACTGCTTTAATGTAAAAATGATTTGTATCTTATAAGCTTATCATGTGATTTTTATGGAAAATCGTAGTATGAAAAGTAACTAGTAACTACAACTGTTAGAAAAATGTAGTACAATATTTCCCTTTGTAACGTAGGGGAGTGGAAGTATAGTTGCATAAAATGGAAATACTCAAGTCCAAGCAAATCAAGATTGCACTGTATTATAAGTACAGTACTTGAGTAAATGTAATTAGTTTCTTTGCCCCAGAGACTTTAAACTTTGAAATCTCAGCAGTTCAGGCTTTGGCTTGTGAGCCTTCCACTCAGTGGCTACGTATGTCCACTGCTTGTGGCCAGTAACTAAATGATGCATTTGTCTTTGTTTTAGTTGTTTTATCAGAATGATTTTAGAGGCCTGATAGATGCAAACATTACAGTGAAGTCTGAAAAAACAGACTTAATTAATTGCATCAGTCTTTTTCTGCTAGCCTATCATTTTCTGTTAATCATCTGTCGACCCCAAAGACTTATCACATTCAATAAACAGGGGCAGAAATTGAAATCCATTTAAACCTTATGAAAGTCCCATTTTTCTCTGGCAAAAAAAAGAGTTGAACAAAAATATTTCCCAGCTGACTCAGTTGAAGTCTGAGCAGCAGTGCAACGTCATAACTGTGTTACAGTCAGCATCTCCCTGACCTCTGTCTTTTCAGGAGAAATACAGGGCTTTAAATCACCAGATGACACACATCCTTTAGGTCTTTGTGCTTTTCCTAACGCACGTGACCCACGCAGCTCGTTGCCTGCTCTGAACCTCCAATACAAAAAGGTCACCTGTGCTTGCAGGCGGGGTTTGACCGAGTTACATGACTCCAGTGCCTTTGTGCTGCAGGCACAGGCACACATTCAAAACTTTAGACATTTTTAAGCACACAAAAAGATAAATACACTTTTTATGTGGTTGGCTTTGAACTGCCAGGATATACATATTGCCTCAAGTCAGTGTTTTAGTGGCTTTGTTAAGGGTCGGGTGTAGTGGTTTGTATCAAAGCTTGCTCTCCTTTCTCTTTCCCACCTCTTTGTTTCTCTATTTAGCTGTTTGGTTCCATATGAAACTTAAAATTCATCTCATCTGTGCTCAGATGTGATGTGTGTTTAGCATTCAGGAGCGTAATTTGAATTGATTGTGTAAAATGGTAAAAAAAAATTGTGTATGGAAATTTGTGTATGAGCACGCATGGGTTGGAGCTTTACCCACCTTTTCCTATATCCTCTCCTTTAACAGTGCTTCCTCCCCCACTCTAGGCTGTGGATTCATGGACAAGTGTATGCCTGTGTGTCTGTCTGTTATTTTGGGTGAAATAGGTTAATTCGGGGAATAGCAGTTGTCAAAAGAGAGCAGGAAACTCTTATTCCCAAGGGAAGGAATAAGCAGGGGGAGTGAGGTTTAGGTTTTGTGGTTTTGGCCTGTCTCCCCCCTCGATGTCCCACCCTCTCCTGCTCCTCCTTCCTTTCCTGCCCTCTTTAGAACGCAGAGGTGGGGAAAAGGGGGAGAAAGAGAGGAAGATAGGTAGAAGAATTTAGCTCTGAGATAACAATGTCAAAAGTAGGTTAGGAAAACACTAAACAGAGCTTAGGAGCTGTACTTAATAACCCTCTGCCTTTACTCTGCAGACCACCTATTGCCATTAGTGAACCAGACCACCCAGCCCTTGAAGACCACATTTACATGGCAGGACAGCTAATTCTTCACCAGTACTTTGGGAAAAGACACATGCATTTACCCTTTCTTCGCCCCTTTAATGACAGTTCCAGTGAGTGCACAGTGGATGGATAGCACTGATTGTATTTGTATGAATAGAGCTTTTAACATGACAGTTTACCTATATTGAGGACAGCTGCTGGACAACACAAGCACAGCATTGACCCATCTATTATCAGCACTGTCCTATGTGAGCTGATCCTGCAACCCCTGTTTCAATAATCCCTTTGCCCATGCTGCTTCCTGCAAGGGCAGAGGGTGTGACAGCCTTAACGCAAATATTTACCCAGACTCCCCTGAGCTCACCTGTGTTTCATCTGTCAGCGGCGGAGTTGTGGTCCACACATACACTCATGCACTGCCTGCCTGTGTGTAAGCTGTACAGTGAATTTGGATTACTTACAGTATATATGTAAGCGTCACAGGGTTTCTGCAGTGGCCCTGAAAGCTAGATGTACTGCAACTTCTTCTTCACCAATTTGACCACACATGCAAAACTGAAATATAGAGAACATACAGCCAAAAACAGAAATGTGTGGCAAATACAGAAAACCAAATATAGAAAATGCAAACCAAATCTGGAATGCTGCAAATCACACAGAACACAATGGAAATTGGTTACAAAACAACAGAAGTTCCTGGGGACTTTGTGTTCTGTGTGATTGGCAGCATTTCTATATTTGTTTAATTTGTCACTATATGGAGCACTTGCACTTTGCTGTATTGTCAAATAGTTGAAGATGTTTTCTTGGTCTATTTGCATGTGTTTCCGTAAGTTGCCGCGTGTTAAGCTCTCTGAGCCAGCGTACATTCCGTTGTGTGAACGCTGTTTGGCGTTTGTTAGTTCTGTGTGATCACCCCTCCTTGACTCGATCACTGTGTGTAATGAGGCCAATCCTTTATCCACAAACAGCTTCAAACACAAAGCTCTCATCTTTCTCTCCCTCCTCCTCTTCTTTTGCTACTTTATTCTGCTCTGAGACCAGAAACACATCCCCAGGCCATTTGAAGCTGACCACAAATAAACTGGAAACATCACTCACAGAAACATTCAGAGCGATGAGATTTGGATGTTTACACTTGGCATTGTCTGGAGGAATGACTTCCTACTGCGTCGCAGAGTGAGGGATATGTTTGGTTTGCAGGAAAAGAGTGTGTACTTGAGGAGGTTAATTGTTAACACAAGAAAATATCAAGTTTGTACATGTTATGTCTTGTGCTTAGCAGGGAGTGTACCTTAATGTGTGTGCGTGTGGGTGTGTGTGCCCATTGTTGAGCTCAGTCAGGCTTTGGCTTGGTGTGATGAGTGAACGGGTCAGGCCGGGTCAGATCCGTGACCCCGTGGCTAATACAGCATCACATTATGCATTACCTCCGATGGTCAAGAAATTTAAACATGACCCTTTGACGTGACCCCTGATGTAACCACCAACCTGCCCGTCAGTCTTATTGTGTAACTCAAATCCTCAAAACCAAAATCTTGGCCTGGAGTTCTTGTATAACCTTTCAACCCTAAACATCCGAGATGACTGTCATTCACTCCGTAGTTTGAATGAACTCTCCACTCTTTATATTCGCTCAAATCATTTTGTCTCTTTTATACATTCCTCCTTTCAGCTGACCAAAAGTAAATTAATGGACTGCTCAGGCTTAGTTATTGTAATAATAATAATAATAATAATAATAATAATGGTTCAGTACATAAAATATATGACCTATATTAGACAATAACAACATTTTTGATAAGTTCCAGTCTGGGTTCCGCAAACCACTCAGTACCGAAACTGCTCTCATTAGAGTAACAAATGATTTATTGATAAGTGCTGATACTGGGCATTGTTCTGTTTTATTGCTGCTCAACCTTAGCGCTGCTTTGGATACAATCGACCATAACATTCTTATCAACAGACTAAATCAGTGTGTAGGCATATTGGGAACTGCTCTTAAATGATTTGAATCATACCTCTCAGTCAGACAATTTTCTCTTGCTATCAGTAATTATGTTTCATCCTCTGCTCCACTGACACACAGGGACACAGGGATCAATTATTGGTTCCATTTTGTTTAATGGGGTTTCTTATCACTGCTATGCTGACGATACACACATCTACTTGTCCTTAAAGTCTGATAGCGTTAGCTGTCTGAGCATTTTAATGGAGTGCCTATCTGCCATTGAGAAATGTATGATTTCTAATTTGCTACATTCAGAACAGGTTGAAGTAATAATGATCACATAGCAAGCAAATTACAACAATTTATTGGTCCACTGGCAAACAATATAAAATCTACAGCCAGAAATCTAGGTATTACATTTGATTCATAACAACTTCGAACCACACATTAACAATCTCAATAAATTAAATCCTGTTACTTCCTCCTCAGAAACATTACAAACATTAAACCAGCTTTATCTTTTCCTGACTTGGAGAGGCTCATTCATGCTTTTGTCTTTTTGTGTTTGGTCTATTGCAGTGCACTCTTTACATGCCTGAGTCAATCCACATTGGCCCGGCTTTAGTTGCCGCTCCTCGCATTTTAACCAAGGCCAACCGTAGCACCCATATCACCCAAATTGTTTCCTTTCTTCATTGGCTGCCAATTAAATTCAGGATCGATTTTAAGATTCTTTTAATAGTTTTTAAGGCACAACATGGTCTGGCCCCCAGTTATATTACAGAGCTATTAACTCCCTATCCTCCAAGCCGTAACCTCAGATCCTCTGACCTTGCTTGTTGTACCAAGGTCAAGGCTGGGGACTAAGGGCGATCAGGCTTTCGCGATCAGGGCCCTTAAGCACTGGAATTCTTTGCCTGGGAAGATTAGGCTCGCTAACACATTGCCTGTTGTAAATTATTGCTTAAAACATATTTTTATTTGATGCCTGATTTTAAATCTCAAAAAAAGTTGTTTTTATCTTCTTTCCTTCTTAACTGTAAATATATTTTGTATGATTATCCATGTTGTCATTTTTTGTATGGTATATATAAACAAATTTATCATTATTTATTGTTACCTGGAACAGAAACCACCACAGCAGACTGAAAATTAGGCAAACAGAGTCTCTCTCTCTCTCTCTCTCTCTCTCTCTCTCTCTCTCTCTCTCTCTCTCTCTCTCTCTCTCTCTCTTCTTTGGTCTCTTTAAGTTTAAGTGATGTGTGCTGAAATGATCAGTGGGTGTGTGTTTGTGCATGTTCAGGGCAGCCTGGTACTTTCCTCGGTGTTGTAATGTCTGTCCTGCAGGTTGTGGTCGGGTTTGAAAGCTGCTACCAGGATGCTTCCGCCTCCGTAACCCCTATCCAGACCTGCTCCTGATTTAAAGTTTAAATACAGCTGCATTGATGTTTAAGTTTGTGCGTGCGTGCGTGCGTGTGTGTGTGTGTGTGTATGTGTGTCTGTGCGCAGGTGTTTCAAGTGCTCTTCCTGTGTAGCTGTGGGAGTCAGTTTGATCAGTGCCACAGACTCTTTGTAGGAAGGAGGAGAGAATTTTTACTAATTACTGGTGGCCTGCAGCATGTAATAGACGTTTTTGTTTACTATAGTCATGAAGACTATCAGTGGTGCTGCAGAATACTAAACAAGCCTAATCAGGCTTGTAATCAAGCTTGTAACAGAGAGAAGTTAAAACAATCAGTGCTTCAGTCTTTCTCTCTCCACCTTTCACTTTCTTCCTGCGGGGCAGACTGAGACCTGAGGCTGTTGTTTATCACCCAGAGTCATTTCACCAACTCCTCACTAATGACAGTAATGGAGGCAGTGATAAGAGCCAAGACAGTGGATTCCTATTGAACAGACTTATACCTGTTTTTCAACATGTTAAACCTGCGCTTTCCAGCATTCGTCTGACTCTAAACCTGATGACCTGTGTTATTTTCATATCCCTAACTTTATTGAAGTTATTTTGTGGCTGTGATTGGGTCACATTGTGCTTCTCTTTAGAAATCTTCAAAATACACCTTTCTGAAAGCCCCAAATCACTTTATTTCTATGAATCTTAAACAAAAGAAATGTTACTTAAGTAGCTCCAAAAATGAAAGTCTTCGTACATTAACATACAGATTGTCAATTTGTCAAGAGAGTAGAGGGTTTTGAAAGCTACTTGGGTCTGTAGGTGAGTCAAAGAGTGAGTGGTCTGTCAAAATTAAGTGTGTTCACGAGTACGTGCCAAGACTGATGCCAATCAAACTGGCTGCCATATAGCTTTAACATTAATGCGTTCTCTCTTTCTCTCTGCAGGACTACTTGGAGTGTATCAGTAACCAATCTCGTCTGGCCCTGAGCTCTGAGGATAAAGAGTCTCTGTTCGGCAACATCCAGGATATCTACCACTTTAACAGGTACAACACACACGCAGTCATACTTTATGCTCCGTTCACATCGTATTGGATGGTTCAACAATGAAGTTTTTGCTGAAGAAGTGTCCCTAATTCCTTGATTGTTGGGCTAATTCCACATTATGAAGCGCTTGGTCGGATATATCAAATTTTCCCAGTTGTAGTAACAACTTGGAAGTTGATGTAAAAGCAATTTTACATTTACATGTTTTAAAAATAACTCTGACTGACTCTGACCTTACTTTGCCACATAGCTTCAATATTTCATTATAAGGCCTCTTCATTTAAATGCTTTGAAAGAAAACTGTTACAAATGTCATGTCAGTAAAGGGTCTGAAACATGGATCTTGACTTTCAGTTTGCTCCAAAAAGTTTACAAACAGCTTTACTACACATAAATACACTGGCAGACTCTCAAGCTCAACAAACATGTCCTGCAAATAGTGAAGCGGGTCTGAGCCACCTGTTGATTTCTGGGGAGGGCGTTGTCGTGGCAGTCAGGTGTAAGTCCCCGTCTGCATATTTGTCTGCCCCGGCACCGCTCTAATTTGTGTGTATGTGTGTTTGTGTATCTTCAGACGAGATGGCTAGCTAAGCATCAGCCATGGTGGTCTGGACACACACCCTTGTCTCCCACCAAACTGGCCAGTAAAAGGAAGCATAAAAGCAGTTTAAAGCGGTCACAATGACCTCATGCTTCAGCCATGAAACAATAACTTTTTTTTGGAGGAGGGGGGGCACTTACCCACACACACACACACACACACACACACACACACACACACACACACACACACACACACACACACACACACACAC
>JBBPCS010004050.1:0-11676 GCA_037974645.1 Hollardia meadi
ACAGTTTAATTCACCAAGCATTGATAGTACCTGTGGTATCTCCCTGCAGCAGACATTCTCGGGCTCTGTAGGCATTTTTTGCACAATTCCCCTAAATACACCTATCACAAGAGAGATTAAAAAGTTTATTTGAATGATTTGTTCCCATTAAGGACTAAAGTCACCGAATGTAGCAATTTAATAACGTTATTAATGTTAATAAGTATATAATGTTTAAATATTGTGATCACTGGTAAACAGTTTATATACACTAGTACGAGTTATGACGTGTTGGTAGATAATCCTACACCCACTCCCACCACTAAAGGTGCTGTAAACGAGGAAGACATTAGCCAGCAAGACGTTAGCCGACATGTAAACATACAAAAACAAATGTCAAAGTGACATAACGTTAATAACTCACCATTCAGGAATGTCCTGTTGCATCCTTGGTTTCCTGAACTTGTTTGGGAGTGTGTTCTTGCTCAGGATCTGACTTTGTTTCAAACAGTTATAGTTGCACCACTGTTTTGTCCGGCAGCCATGTTTCTCCCAGGTCCACGCTAAGAGTTGCCATGGCAGCGAAGCCGTGTCGGCACACCCCGCTGAAGAGAGGGGCGGAGTGAGAGGTAGCTCATTTGCATTTAAAGTGACAGGCACTCAAACCAGGCGTTTTGAACAGGGCTGTATTTCAATGGTTTAGACAGGCTGAGAAACGTGCTGTGGTGATGGATCCTTATTGTATTTTGACCAAAGCATGTCAAAGACATTTCATTAAGACCACAGGGGATTGTGTTAACTTGTGGAAAAGGGGTATAATATGTATCCTTTAAAGTTTTTAAAGATTGGGTTCTGCCTCATAGTGGTTTGGTCCACTGCCGACCAACCCAGCACCCCCAAACACATTAGCGCTTACATACTCTTGGTACAAATGTCTGTGGAGCTGTCTCTTTCGGAGTGTGTTGGTGGTGGTAGCTAACCTCCAGTAAGTTAACTTAAAACAAAAGATGGGCCGACATTTTTACTTACTTCTAACACACAATAGTATAAAACACATGTACAGTTATAACCAAACTGTATTTTGTTTTGTCCTTTACCTCGCAGTTAAATCTTGTGCGTCAACGTAACGTGTGTTCACACTGGAATGAGGAAAGAAGTCAGTGAACTTGACTAAACGTAACGTGAATAAAACTTTCAAACATTACTTGCCCGTGAACATTTCTACTCACTTCTACACATCAGATAGATTTTCGTTGCAATTTGTTGCAATGGTGGCTTTTTAAAATTGAAGTTAGCAACTCCCATGATCCCATGCTACTTACTTGTTTTGTCTTGCTTGAGAGACCCCTAGCAACAGAAACTATGCACTGTGTTTAAATGAACAAGATGATGTTAACTAGCTCAAGAGGTGCATGGTAGGCAGATTTTAATACCTTTGGACAGAGCCATGCTAGCTGTTTCTCCCTGCTGCCAGTCTTTGTGCTAAGCTAAGCTAATCATCTCCTGCCTCCAGCTTCATATTGAACGGACATATATGAGAGTGGTATTGATTTTTGCCAAATCTCAAGTGAATAGGTGTGATTCCCACATTGTCACTATTCCTTGAAGCACATAGTCATTCCTAATTTCCAGTCATCTGGCCTGGGGCTGGTGGCAGGCAGCATGTTTTCATCTCAGCTTAAGTGTCTGTTTAGGAACCGACTTGATCTTTTTCTCCTTGTAACAACATATGGAAGTTTCTTGTTATAACTACATACGCACTTATCATGGTATAGCTTGGAATGTTTCTTGGTTTAATGAGAAAAAATGATTTAGATGAACAAGATCAAGTGAGAGGCTGTTATTACAAGAAATGTTCCTTGTAAAAACTGATTTTGTATTTAGTAACAAGAACATGTATTTTAGCACAGCAGTTATAATGTGATTATCTTGTGTAACATAAAAAGGAAATCATTCAAATCAAAAAAGGATTTAGCTTTTACACATTGACATCCAACATTGATGGAAAAATAGAGGAATTTAACTTTTTTTATTTTATTTTTATTAGTTCAATTCTTTTTCTACATTTTGACCAAAAATTCCTATATGTATTTTGAGCAAACCTTGTAATACAAGACAGAGTCCAAACGTTAAATAGGATGAATGTTATCTACTATTTCATATGCTTATGCACACACATATGAGTGGCCACCCATCAGCACTTTTTGGATTATGAGGTTCAGACTTCTTCGTGTCACTCAGACTTTTTAAATGTCTCCCATAACACCAGCTTTTGGGTGCGTACTGTGGGATTTGCATGCAGAGGGGTTAATTGCGTGAAGCGAGTCTCTCCGCTTTCACCTCTCTCCTCCCCTTCCAACTCCAACCATGTGTGGCAGGCACCCGTCTGTCAAGCGGCCAGGCGCAGAGGGATGTCGACGTCCCAGGAGAATGGTATCGTGACACCAGAGTGCCTGTGTTAAGCTCAAATGCAGATTCATTTTATCAGTGTTGCACAGAGGGTTGACTTTAATAATGTAGCTTGCATGTGACAAATAAATTGCAGCACCGATGAAAATGTGCCTTTCACAGCGTGGGATCTGTAAATAGCTTGAATAAACTCATACATGCAAAAGGGCTGTCACATTTTTCAGCACCTGCATTGCTTAAATTAAATTAATTGTATTCCTGCATATAACACCCTGACACTTTATGCCTCCACCCCACACCAACCCTCCTGACTCGACCATGTGCTTACTACCTACATGGTCTATGGTCAGGGTTCAATTCCATAAATGAGCAAAGCACCAACACAGCAATATAACCATGATGAAAATGATCAGCCTCTGCTTAAACACAAGTTCTAGATCAAAAGAAATAAAACTAAAACATAAAAACAAAAAGTTCGACAGTAATACAAGTACATTTTTAAATACATATACTGCATTCAACATAATGATGGGGGAAAGAAGTTCTTGTCAGTATAGTGAATCACTAGAATGCGTTCATTAAAAATATTAGTTAAAAAGATTTGTTAAGTGCTTGTCTGTGATGCAGCGTGCGTAGTCTCATCCACTATACTGAAACACAGCTGAATGTTCAGTTCACTTTAGTTGGATAAAGACACCATTTGCAAACTGAAATCTGAAGTGCTCCCCTATTACATACAGCATGTATATTTTTGCAACGCCTAATTATTCATTAAAATTCTTCCTACCTCAAGACACAAGACAGGTTCATCGTTGAACTTTGGGCACAGCAGCACTATGACTGCACAGCATGCCGCTTTGCTTGATGCAGCGAAAAGTTATCATGGCATGACACAAGCCGTGAATTTACATAGAGTACAGGTACATGGATAACACACTGCATTTATCTAATTAAATTTTCTGTCTTTTTTCATATCGCAATATATACCACAGAAAAAAATACATCGCAATGTCAGGGTTTTTTTTGTGCAGCCCTTTTCAGTAACTTATAGGTCTGTTAATAACCCTGAACCCACATCCTGTTATTAGGTTGGCTTTACATGGTGCAGCTTGAATGCAGCTTCAGTTTTGTGCAACAAAGTGTATCCATTCTGTAAGAGTATCATCACAATCATTCATCAGTTCAACAGTCAATTTTTCCTTTTAGAATTTGTCATTGCCCAAATTTTGCACTGTGTAAACCCAGTTTTAAGGGGCTCTTTATTACACCTTAGATGTTTTGTGTCGCCTATATATTTATGCAGGATTTACTGCTCATTTAACAAATGAATGATTTCTGAATTGGAGAATGTAGAAACTGAAGGCAGAACTGCAGTTGAATGATTTAATAATCAAAATACAAATAGACAAAGAGGTTAAACCAAGGCTGGCTTCAAAACGATGACCAATCCAAACAGGCAAACAATATCTACACAAGTAGCAAGCTGTTACAACTGGTGAACCATTGAGAGGAATGCACGACACAGGCATCCTAAGGGGAGTGCTGTGACAGGACAGGCATCCAGCTCCATTACAGACAGCAGCTGATGGTCCGGGAGACAGAGGATGGGAGCGAAGGAGAAGCTTACAGGACCATTATTGTATCAAAACTATTTGTAAATGTGAGTCGACAGTTGTATAACTGTATCTCAGTCTGTGTGTATGTAATCAGATTTGCAAATGTATAAAAAAATATACTAATCTGCATTCATATTCGCAAGTGTATTGAAATTTGTAAATATATAGACATATCTGTAAATGTGTACATAGATATTCATGGCTGAAAAGTCTTAAGTATTTTGCTCCAGAAACTGGAAATACAGACAAGTCATCAGTTACAACTCAGTCGGGCCTCTCAAATGGCTGTTTTTTTAAAGTTTTTTTTAAACTTTAGCTACACTTCTGCCAAGGCAGATCTGCAAATGTGTGTGGAGATTTGTGAACCTCAGTGGCTATTCAGGCTACATACCAACAGAATGACAACGTACAGTGAGCAATATAACACCCAGTGATTTTAACCGACCTACTTCAGATGGACCAGGAAAATAGCAATATGGGGCACTGAATTTGATAAAATTACTATTTATCAGACAACTTTCTAACTTTATTCACTGATTTGATGAAAATGGATCACATTTAATGGAGAAATTATTTTCTGGTTTTTAATTTGATGTTCCCTGGCTTCTTTTCCTCGACTCACTGACTTTCCTGATAGACAGACAGACTTTAGCAACAAGTCCACTAACTGCTATTAGCTGTAGCTGCCTTTAACTATGCTGAGCCTAGTGAACACAGCAGGACCAAGATGGAACACAGCCTCTGAAGCCGATGCAGGTCCGTTTGACTACAAGGAATGTAATATCGAGGTGGTTTTCATGCAGGATTGGCTCCTGACACAACAGAGCCGACCCTGCCGTAACACCCGCTCAGGCCTCTGGACGTGGGCGCTGACTGATGCCTGACCCAATCTCCCTCTTGCCTCTTCTGTCCCTGCCTGAACTTGCCGTGTCTTCGTTCCCGGAGTCAGAGTCCCAGTTGGGGCCGCTGTAAATCAACATTACTGTCAGGGTTTGTGCCAGAAACACTAGGAACAGGGTTTTGGACCCAAATGGCAGAGCAGAGTCAGTCCAGTAATATTTATTAATAACAAAAACATAGAGGCTTACGGGATGTAGACAGGCGAGGGTCAAAACAAAGTTATCAGTCCAAACACAAGCAAACAAATCTGACAGGGCAGAGGCAAAAATCCAAGATCCAAAAACAGGCAAAGTCCAGAAAACAGCAAGGCAATAAACTCTGGGAACACTAAAGACAATATACAGATAATGCTAGAACGTGGGCACACAATGTAACATCAGATGTGACATTTGGCAGAGACAACGGGGAACAGATAGACTTAAATACACAAGGAAGGGAAGGTTAACAAGACACAGGTGAAACTAATCAGGGTGGGGCAGACAATCACTGTGGAGGGAAAAGAACAAAGGGAGGAAGTGTAAAGCAGGACAGGACACACGAGGAAAGGACTACAAAATAAAACAGGAAGTACAAACTGGCAACTCACTATACATAGGAAGTAACAAACAGGAATACAAACTAGAAACTCTGAACCATAACACAGGAAGTAAACACAGGAAAAATAAACTAGAAACTCAAAACCATAACATAAGAAATGACAGGTAAAACTGAAACCATGACAATTACTGCATTCCCTGTCATCAAATTGGCCTCTGTCTGTGTACTGTCTTTCCCTCTTCTCGTTACTGAGCAGGAACACTGACAGCAAGTGTTCTTCTTCACATTAAGACTCTGGAGACATTAGTGTTGTCCACAGGTTTAATAATGTTGGAAGTTGTGAAACTACAAATAAAAACAAAAATGTGACATTATTGAAAAATACTCATTCACAGTTCTTAACATGAGTAAATTGTTCGGCACTAAACAAACTGTAAGATGGCCTAACACTAGCAGTGCATATCAACAGTTAAATATCTAAATAGAAATAAAGATAACTATCAAATTAAAGGTATACATACAGATGATGCCACGGAAGGCAAAGATGAAAGCAAATGTAAGTGGATTGTGGAGAAGTCCATTAACATGTCATTCCATGGCAAACACACATACAGTACCTCCTGTGTCATGAAACCTGAAACTTATACCAGAACTCACCACTAGGTGGGAAAAAGCACTAAATGTTATAGCAGTAACGGCACACTCCCCGCCTGGCGTGGCTGAATGCCACTACTAATACTTTAACAATGAACTAGAAGGTCGCAAACTTCTACTTAGGAGGCAGAATAAGAGCAATTTCTGACAAAGGTCTCAGAAAAAGCTTAGTCCCATCTTTCCGTGAGACCTTAATCTCCGCCTTGCGCACATTATTGTCTCTGACTATTCCCAGGGGCCTTTCATTCCTCTTCAGATGCTGATCTTTAAGGGGCGCAATGCTCCCAGGCTCCAGGTTAGGCTGAGTGGTCTGTCACTTCCTCCTTGGCTGCAGTGATGAGAGGTAATGCTTCCTCCATCTGCTCCAGAAGGTTTGGGCCGGGTGTTGCACTCGGCGCCATTGTTATTTGAAGATGTCTTTGATTCCAGAGTTGTCAGGAGGAGCTGAAGGGACACTTACTTTCTGAGTCAGAAGAGTGGCAGGGGTAAGTATGACAGGGTCACTCAGGTCGGTAGATACAGGTATGAGAGGCCTGGCATTAATGATGGCCGCCACTTCTGCCATCAGTGTGGTAAGCACCTTGTGTGTTAGCTTTGAGGGGCCAAGTTGGAGAAACATTGAGTTGAGGATTCTTCTGGCAATTCCTATAATCCTCTCCCATGAACTGCCCATGTGGGAGGCATGGGGAGGGTTGAAGAGCCAGGAACAGTTGTTTTCTGCAAGGTACCTCTCGACAGAAGTTGAATCAATGTTGGATGCAATCTTGAGTCAAGCAGATGCACTAACAAAGTTTGTTCCTCTGGCCTAACGGACTTGCTTCACAGGACCTCTTATAGCAAGGAAATGCCGAAGAGCATTAATGAAGCTTGACGTATCCAGAGATTCAATTACCTCTATGTGGACCGCTGTCACAGCCATGCAGGTAAATATCACTGCCCATCTCTTGCTGTGAGCTCGACCACCTCTTGTCCTACGTGCCACAACACTCCAGGGGACAAAAACATCCAACCCCATGTTAGTGAATGGAGGTTCCATGGACAGACGGTCTGCTGGCAGGTCGACCATCTTTTGTGTTTCAGGTCTGCCACGGAGTTTTCGACAATAGCCAGCTGTACAGATGGCACCTTCTGTGAAGAGGCGTCCCTGGTGTAGTCTGTCCATGAAAGTGTCTTACCAACAGCGTTTAGATGTGGTGTTTACCTGGAATGATCAGAGGGTTCTTTTCTTCTGCCTCAAGCTCTCCTTCCTTTATACAACCCCCCACTCTGAGAAGATTCTGTCCGTCGATAAAGGGGTCCAAGGTTTTGAGAGGACTGCTTTTCAGGAATCTTCACACCTTCACACCATTTCTTAGGCAAGCCAGTTCTTCAGAATATGCCTCCTCCTGGACAGCCCTGATAATCATGCATTTGGACTTGGGTGTGCTTCTCGACACAAGTGCCACCCACTGCAGTTGTTGCTCCCTCTACCTGGATGGCTATGGTAGCTGTGAGAGATATGACTGAGATTGGCAATGGCATGGTTTAGAGACCGCCATGAGGAGAACTTGGAGAAGTGCAGGCATCCAAGCTGTTGAACAGTGGCCTGTGTGTTAAGGGTGGAGATCTGAGGACGGACTTCTGCATCCGTGTTTGGATCAACAAGCTCAAACATGTGAGGTTCTGGAGATTCTTCAGAATCCTAATCAAGGAGAGAAGGTCCAGTGACCCATGTGGTGTCTGAAAGATGGGAAGCAATGACTGACCTGGTCGCGTAGTCTGCAGGATTTTGCTGCTTGTGGATACGTACTTCCATTGCGGTGGATGAGAGGAACTCCGTATATGTGTGATGCGATTGCTCACGCACACGTAGAAACGTCTCGGCTCATTGCATATATATCCCAGCACCACTTTACTATCCGTGTAGAAAGTCATAGCATCTATCTGCATGTCAAGCTCAGATGAAATAAGGTCAGCCAACTCTACTGCCAGTACAGCAGCGCAGAGCTCTAGCCTTGGGACTGTGTGTTTAGGCCCGAGGAGCCAGTTTTGCCTTGCCCATGACAAAGCCTGTGTGGGAGTTTCCACTTTCATTGATCACCCTAAGGTAAGCAACTGCCCCAAAAGCCTTTGTTGATGCATCCGAAAAGATACACAGTTGTCTCCTCTTCGCCACAGAGGGAGAAATCTAGGTGTAGGGTCTTGGGATCCGCAAGTCACTGAGATCTTTTAGGGAGTCTCGCCAGGATGTCCACTGATCTTCCATCTCCTCAGGCAATGGTAAATCCCAATCACCTTTCTCTTGGGTAAGCTCTCTTAAGATGTGCTTGCCTCGAATGGTGATGGGAGCCGCAAATCCTAGTGGATCATACACACTGTTCACTACTGATTGTCCACCACGTCGTGTGAAGGGTTTCTCTTCAATGTCGACTTTAAAGGTGAATGTGACTCCAGATCCCAGTTAAGGCCCAGGCTGCGCTGTACTGGAGGAGTGTCTGAGCCTACGTCCAAGTCCTTCAAGTTGTTGGCAAGATCTTGAGGTGGGAAAGCGTCCATAACCTGTTAGAAGCAATTTAATGCAGCCTCAGGTTAGAGTTTGTGAGAATGTCCTGGGTGCTCTTCAGCAGACTAATTGCGCCTGTAGCAGTGGGAAGCGACTTAAGCCTGTCATTGACTTAGAAGTCACGGTTGACAAACTGCCTCATGCTAGGGCCATGGTGCGGTTCTCCCTCCTTCATGGACTGTCTGAGGCAGGAGATGGTGACTGCTGGACTGGGACGGTTTCCAAAGACATGTATGGTCAGGCGATACTCAATCGTGAGCCATCGTCTCAGCAGTCTGAAAGGCAAAGGAGCTATCCAACTATTACTGTCATTTTTCTTGAGACCATGTTCCATTATCGCCATGAAACTGAGGTTGTCAATGGATGGACCCAATTTATTGTCATTATCGGTCAGCTGGAACACTGAGGCCTAGGTAAGTATCATCTTGTGGAGTCTGATGACATCACGACCAAGCAAGAACATGATGGGAAGCGTTAGGCTCCAGTTCTGGAATGAGGTGAGCTATTGGTTTTAGGTGAGGATGAAAGGAGGCAGCGCTGGGTATTGGAATCTCCGTTCTGTTATCCGGTATCTCATTGCATTCCAGCAGTCTTGGTAGAGGCTGAACCGTTTTACCGCCCAGTGACTCTATGTAGAAGCTGTCCTGCCCACATTCACTTTTGCACCCGAGCAGGTCTTCAGAGAGTATGATGCAGTGGGCCTTTGGATGTTGAGGGTGTCGAAGAATTCAGAGCGAGCCAAAGATCTATTGCTTTGTTCATCCAGAACAATGTATTCTTTCATTGCCTTGTTATGGTTTCCTGCAGGATAGACTTTGGCTAAAAGAATTGTTGAGCAGGACCTATCAGTGACATATCCTCCACAGACCTGTGTGCACTGAGTTCTGTCTTCTAGGGTTTGTGTGGGGTCTGGCTCCCGCCATGCTCTGAAGAGAGGGTGAACTCTTTCACCCATGGTGCCAGTCCTGGATGAAGAGCAGAGGAGTGCCTGTCACTATCACATTCAGTGCATTTCACAATGCATTGGCACTCTCTGGTGGTGTGCGATGTGGAGATACAACACTTTAAACAGATACCATTCTTTTTGAGGAAGTTATTTCGGTCCATTATGGGTTTCGCACGAAATGCTTGACACTTTTGTAGAGAATGTGGCTTTATGTGAATAGGACATCTCTTATCAGGCTCGTCTGCTTTCTTTCTTTTTCTGTCTTGGTCCAAGCAGCCAGCGGTAGACACCTCTATTTTGTGGACAGAGACCTCTTTCGACCCGCTAGGTTTCCATGGAGGCTTTTCCAATTTGCTGGAGTCTGCTTGGCCTGTGAGTATAAACTGGGGTCATTTCTGATCCGCGCTTGCTGGTGGAGGAAGGTGACAAAAACAGAAAAGGGGGGGAATGCAACCTGATGTTCTTGTTTGTAGCTGGATCCATGAGACAGTCACTTTTCCTCTCGGCCATATGGTAACTTTTGAACTATAGGGTTAATACCTCTGGCCGTGTCAAGGTAGGAGAGGCCAGGAAGATCTCCCTCTGCTTTTGCAGCATCCAGCTCCATCAGAAGATCACTGAGATCTCTCAGCTTAGAGTAATCTTTGTTGCTGATTTTGGGGAAGCTATCTAGTTTTGAAAACAAAGCTTTCTCAATTGCCTCAGCTTAGCCATAAGACTCAACCAGTGAGTCTCTTCCATATCATCTTCAGCCCCTTTCCTGGCTGGTTTATGTGGACAGATCTAATGTGCTTAGCATGCTCTGCTGACTCTTTACCCAGCCATTTGACAAGAAGAACCATTTCTTGATTATATGTTAGATCCAGGCCTCTTACTGCATTCAGGAAGGAACCCCACCAAGCTCTGTAGCTCTCTGGCTGGTCGTTAAATTGCAGTAGGTGGGTAGTGACGAGCTCACATCGTGCTAGAAATCTTACGTGGGAATCAGTGGCATGAATGGGCTGCAGACCATAAACGTGAGGGCGAATGTCAGTGTGTGGAGAATGGCTGCGCGGAGCCAGAGTGTAATCCATGTCTGGAGTGAGAAAGGGGTTCTTAGACTTATGTTTACTTGGAGCGTGAGAGGGAGTATCCTGAAAATGAGCATGAGCAGCAGGGGGGATAATGCTTTCAGTATTGAGACAGGGGTTGTGTACAGACTGGACCGTAGGTGGCTCTGTGTGTAAACTCTTTGCCTCGTCTTGAAAGCGGGATCCTCTTCTTGTGCTAACCCCCTTTCCTCACATATTTTGGCTTGCTCCTTCACATAATCTTGTGGGCGTTGAGCAGAGTCACATGGAGTTGATATGAATGGGAGTTTACAGCTGTGTCTTTCCTCATTGGTAGCAATTACTGCCTCTAACACCGCTACCTTTGCCTCAGCTACAGCAATTTCCTTTTCTATGGCCAGCATTTCCATCGAAGCCTCCAGCTGAGCTTTCTCTATTCTCATTCTGACCTCCTTCTCAGTATACATTAAGCGTGCTTTGGCAGCTTCAGCTTTAGCCCTAGCTGCTGCAGCGCTGGTGGATGATGCACCAGAGCGTGTTGTCACAGAGACATGAGACCTAGTCTTCAGACCACTTAAGTTTCTCTCCATTATGCAGGTGTATTAATTTCACAGCATGTATTTTGAGCCACCATAATTGTTGATGTGTGATGCTGGTTACCACAATCTCATTGACTGTGTTTCTTTGTCTATAGAGTGCCGTCTTTTCACTGTACTGTCTTTCCCTCTTCTCGTTACTGAGCAGTTACTGAAGGACAGCAAGTGTCAACATCTTCTTCACATTCTTCACACACAAAGCACTAAATGTTACAACAGTAACGGCACAGTCGGTCTCAGAAGATGTGTTCAGTACTGGTCAAGCCAAAAGTAGAATGGGAGCCAGACCCTTCAGTTATCAAGCTCGTCCCCTGTGGAACTATCTTCCAGTCTCGGTCCGGGGGGCAGACACCCTCTCTTCATTTAAGAGTGGTGTTGGGACACAAGGTGACAACTAATAGATTAAATTTGGCTATCGGAAATAATTAATAATTATCAAAAATAATTA
>JBBPCS010004051.1:0-11673 GCA_037974645.1 Hollardia meadi
TGTGTGTGTGTGTGTGTGTGTGTGTGTGTGTGTGTGTGTGTGTGTGTGTGTGTGTGTGTGTGTGTGTGTGTGGTACACTGCAGACTCCCAAGTTTCAGTTTCCACTCTTGAGTGTGTCACCACTAGTCACTTTGTAAGCCTTTTGTGTGCAGAGTTAAAATGTAGCATTGGCTCATTCATCACCCGAAGAAATCTTTTGGTTTTGTCAATTTGGTCTGCACACTGTGGAAGGTCTTAGCGCTGAAACATTAAAACATCTGTGCTGCTCTTGTCTTTTATGTCCTGCTTTGGTAAGGAACAAAAATAGAAAACTCTGGAGATGAAGTGAGCCAGATTTTTTTTTTTTTAGGGCGTTTTTTTTCTCCTTTCATTGTTTTACTCCATTGATTTCACGCAGCAAAATTATTTTCCTAAATGGGTAATTGAGCACTTATCGCTTAGCATTATGTCTCAATCTGCATGCCGTAATTTCAGCCCTCTGTGACTGAGTACATGTGAATACATTTAATTAATTCTACATGTCACAGTGCATTAATAGAACATCCACAATGTTTGAAATGCTAGAACTCAATGTCATCTTCTATCTGACAAGAATACCCAGGCGCATTTCAACAATTAAAGACTTTATGCTGGTGAAGGTTTGTCCTACCGTGTGTGTGTATGTGTGTGTGTGTGTGCGTGCGCATTTGAGTGTGTGTTTATCCATCTGTCATACCCTGAGAGTAACAGAGCTTCTACCCCCCCCCCCCCAAAACCCAAGTGCTTCTTCTGTTTCTGGCCTTGTTGCATCGTGTTTTGTCTCTTTCTGAGAAAATGTTTGTGTGATAAGTTACAAATTAGTTGTTTTTTTACTAGCTGATGCAGCAGGGTTTAAAAAGTTTTAATAAAATATTCACTTTCAGCTTTTGAATGTCCACTCTAGGACACAGATAAATTCATACAGCTCTGCACATCTAGCTGGTCGTACAGTACTTTCCAATCCAAATGTGCCTGTAGCCCTTAGTAACACACCCCTGCTACCCCCTCTGCTTTTACCCTCAATGCTTTGTTCATTTTCAGACATGTAACAAAAAAAAAAAAAATCTCCTGAAAATGGTGCGAAGCTGAATTTGCCACAGTAATAGCTGATGATTTGTAATAATGTGGAATAGTAATAAGTGGTGCTTAATTAGCCATTAGAGAGATGGAGGAGAGATGGTGGATAAAGAGGGGATAGATGGTTTTTTTTTTCACAAAGCAATGAACCCCTGTAGCCCCCTCTTTTTTTTTTGCTACAATAGCTGCATAGCTAGGGCTTCTTCTGTCGCCATGGAGACTAATGTTCAAAGCCAGCTGTGGTTTTGTCTTGGAAGCCCATTAGGCTGGAGCGCAGTTGGCACTCCGCTCAGTCCTGCTTTTCTCTCTGGCTTCGCCTCCTTGGTCTTACAATGGCGAAAATATCCTCTCTGTGTTTAACTTGTCTGTGATATCGGACATGGGTCAAGTAACGGTTGCAGCTCATTCCGAGCCATTTGTTTTACCCCGTTTAAAGTGCTTGATGAGGGTTTGTTTTTTCTTACATTCGCCAAGTTGGCCACAGCACAGACAAGAAGCAAAGTGAGCATTAAATAGTTTCCTTTAGTAACTGATATCTTTTGTATGGTAGACCCCAGTCACCTTGCAGTTCAGATAGGTTAAAACAAGTGCAAGCTGATCAAGAAACATTCGCAAATACTATCTGACCCAGGTCTTCTTGATGAATGGCACTACTTCTCATTCCACATTCTCCTCCTGCCTGGCAAGCACTGTTTCTTGCCCTGGATACCTTATTAAATTTGGCTCAGAAGAGGGATCTGAGTAATGTTGTTGTTGTTGTTGTTGTATAGAGTGGCTTATCCCAGCGCTGGGGCTCTTTTTCCCTGCAGCCCTGATATTCAAGCCTCCAAACCCTGACCCAAACACATCAGTCAGCGGGACACGGTGCCATGTGACCCGGCCAGGAAGTGGGCTGAGGCGGGCAGGCAGAATGATTGTTATGCAGCAGATTGATCAGATTTCACAGGACACGGCCAAAATATCAATCTGTCGGACTGTACACACAGGCGAGTGTGTGTGTATGTGTGTTTTTGTGTGGTTCAGGGTCAGGACTAGTGTTGTGTGTTTGGGGCGGCGAATGCAAGAATCAATAGCTGGGTCAGAGGGTAATGTCTCACTGAGTGCTGAGTCTATACACAGCCATCAGACAGGATCACTATCAATCATGGGAGAGCTCAGGGAACATACACTCTCTTTCTCTTCTATGTGTGTCTATTTGCCTCTGCTGGCCCAATGGCTGATGGGATCACTATTGCTCATGTAAGGGCTTTTGGAACTGAGACAGCGGGAGATGTAGGAGAAACAGAAGGATAGAGCGGCCCAGGAAGGATTGATGGGAGCAAAGTGATAGAATAAGAGGGAGAGATTGGTTGGTATTGGCAGATACTTGGTGATGACACTTTGGAGGTTTGAGAGATAGAAAGAAGCCTCGGAGTGAAGAAACCCTTTGGAGTGTAAAATAGGCTGGGTGGCATGGTTGTGAAACGGACGATAAATTAAAGTTGAAAAGAAAATCAATACACACGCAAATTAAGGTAAAGACCACAAGTCCCCGTCTTATTCACGGGTTGAACAACATTTTTCTTAATCGAAGTGTTCTGTCTTCCCTCCTTCCCGTTCTTGTCTTTCATCCGCACGCGTCTCTGATCTCGTCTCCTCTCGCCCTTTTTTCTTTGTCTTCTCATTCCGCGTGTGTTTTCGGCCTTGGCTTCCGCCATCTGTTGTTTCATGCAGTTGTTCATTTCGATTCCCTCACATCCATCCATCCATCTGTGTCATGTGTGTTTGGACAAAACCCCAACTGAAGCATGTATGATTGATCGCGAGAAAAAAAACATGCATGTGCAGGAGAACATGCTCGCCGTATACATAACGGGTCAGGAGTGTGTCCGTTGAATGTGGCTCTGTGTGAAAGCGAGACAGCTCAGTTCAAAGGGCTAATAATGCCTGCCATTAGGTTTCGTGCTGCTGGATCACTCTCACACCACATAGTCGATATCCACAAGCATAGAGAGAGGAAGAGGGAGGGGAGAGGAGGATGGATAGAGGATGGAGGAAGGAGAGGAAAGAGAGTGCTTAAGAGCCTGAGAGAAGTGAGACGAGCAGAAAAATAAAGCAAACGAGGGAGAAGGTGTAAGAAAGGGGCGGATGGAGAGAAAGATTCAGAGAATGCTGCTCGTGTTATGGGATCATGCCAGTGCTGCGCGTGAGGCTGCCTGGCAAGAAACCCTGTTAGCTGTAATACTTTGATCAATTACCAATGATGAACCATCGCTCTGCAGGGCAGCACTGTCTGTGTGCGAGTGTGTGTGTAGCGGCCTTGAGAGAAGGCAGCATATTCCAGTCTGTTGGACACACTCTAGACAGGTATTGATTTCATTGGGGAGAATTTAGAGCCTACTCAACCACTTCACCCTATAAGACACGACCCCAGTACAAACACACACCTACAGGCACAGACACAAACACAGGGGCACGTTTCCTTAGAGGTTCAGGGTGATGGAGGGATGGAGAGGAGAATAATAAATACAGACAGGAGATGAGAAGACAGAAAGATGGCATTCTTATTCACCAGCAGCAACACATGCCAATATCTTCCATGTCAACCAATATCGATTTGGGGGCATGTGCTGTATACACAGAAGACAGTTTGGGGTTTTTTTTTTAACACTCTTGTCTGCATGTTTTCTCTCAGGCCAAATCCAAAATTAAATGGAAACAGAGAAGGAGAGAACAAATGGAGGTAAAGAGACCAAAGAGAGAGGGAGAGCGAGAAAAGCAGAGCAGAGGGAGTGTGAAGGACTTCTCTCTGTCTTTGATGAGGGCCTCATTGATGGTCCAGATCTCTGGGAGTCTCCATTCAGCGGGGGAGCCATTCAATTATACCTACCGCTCCGCTGGCTGATTGGAGTCCTGCCGCAACAATGTTAGCATCTCTGTACCGAACTGAGGTGGGATTAAGAATTCTGACCTCAGGAGGCAGAGTGGCTTTTAAGTCCTGATTGGCAATCATTTGTAACACTGCTGGACAAGTTTTAATCCAGCCCAACCTCGTGCCCATCAGCAGTGTCTCCTTTGATTTCTTTAACCTCGATTTATCTAGGCACGCATGCTTTTTTTTTTTTTTTTTGGCAGTTCGCTGATGCTCACACACTTGCACTCTTGCAACCCAATCAGC
Organism: Hollardia meadi; assembly: GCA_037974645.1. NCBI lineage: Eukaryota > Metazoa > Chordata > Actinopteri > Tetraodontiformes > Triacanthodidae > Hollardia > Hollardia meadi. The sequence continues at coordinate 4,253 of JBBPCS010004051.1, forward strand.
CAGAATAAAAAAACGATATACCTAGATAATCCCCGTGTCCATGTGTGCCCTGTAGATCAAGTCCTCAGATGGTCCATGCTAACATGTTAGCATTCACTGTCCAAAGTGACTGTTGACAGCTAGCGTTACCTTTCGTGAGAGAGTAATTCCGAAGCTCAAGCATCTTTGAAGAAAATCAGTCTTTATATTTTTCTAAGTTTCAAGGATTTTCATATCTAAGTGCTGTAAGAAGGCAACTGGACTTGCTTGAGTTTCTTGAAGATGTTTCACCTCTCATCCAAGAGGCTTCATCAGTTTGATGAATACTAAATAAACAATTGAATACCGCACCTCCATCGCCCGATCACTACTGCGCCGACTGTGGCTCCAAATGACGTCACCAGTACAAGATGGCAGCGCTTGTATCCGGAATATTTTGGCTTAATTTTTGTACAGCGGGAGGAAGTGGAGACACGTCATCCATCTTTATGTCAATGGTTTAAATAGGCTACAGAATGAAGTTTGTTCAGATTGACGTGTCATACTAAATTCACAAACCAGCAGTAAGTTAGACGTGTGGGAGTTTTTATTCAAATTTAGCTGCTCCCTGATGCACCGTTCACACTTGTTTTTTCTTTTTTGACACAATTTTAATTAAAAAACAGTTTTGGGTGGTTGCAGACTGTAGTGGCTAAACATCTCTGCGTATGAACCAATGGTTTCTCATTTCCTTATAGTGAAAAATCAAGTAATAGGTGTGTTTCACTGCAGACATTTTGACAAGTAGAAAAACATCACAGGTGTCACAGTGTCCCAGTAGGCCCTCACAATGTGTCAGTGAGCCAGCATGAACAATACCGGGATCCTGAAACTGAAGTAGCTGAATGTAATTCAGCCATTATTCATTTGATTACACCTCTGCTTTTCACACTGTCACATGTCAAAATGTCTTGCAGAAAAGGGCCTATTAATAAAAAATATGTGAAATTTCTTTGCATGTATTTATTTCCAAAAGTTCGAAAATTCTTATTTAGGCGACTGATAGAAGCCTCCCACTGGCAGATTGTCGCATTGTGCTTCCTTACAGCTTTCCTTCTGGTTTTCAATTTCCAGGTCCACTAATGGGATTTTTTTTTTAAATTTCAGTAATCAGTAATATTTCCTACCTGAGAATATTAGAAAATGAATCACAAATAGATCACCCTTATGTCAATAAAAGTGACTAATCTACAGAGCACATATGAATGACTTTGGTGTCCTCATTGCTGATACAGTATACTGTTCAATGTACGATTGCTGCCAAATCATGGTATGTATTCCGTGTAACACCATGCTATGACTTTGCCATGATTGAAGGGGAAAACTAAACTCGCTGGCTTAAGCTTTTCAGTCCACTTTCGAGCCCATGCCCCACAATCTTGCCAACAGACAACAGCAAAGTAAGCTTGTCCTCCAAGCTCTTGTTCCAAAAAAGGAATGATTGCTCTCACTGTCAAAGTGTTTTATTGATGTACAGTGCTCCAGCAGGCCAGGCAGATAATCGGCAGGCAGGGGGTAACTCTGTGGCATTATGTTGCCTACGACGATGTTTTATATAGGCAACATACCCTCTCTTTTCTCTCTCCATCCCTCTCACGCCCTCTGATGTGATTTTACAGTAGTGACATTGATCCAGGCACACTTTGATCTTGCTCTTAGCTGTTGCTCCTTCCTCGCTCCCTCCCGCTATCACCCTCTGCTCCCTGGTGTCCACACTCTGCAGCTTTTAACCCCGACTACCCCTCGTCTCATCCTATAAATCTTTCCCTCCATCCGTCCATCACTCCATCCCTCTGGTGTGTGTTTTTTTCCTCCTGGAAGCCTCTGCTCTGAGTTCTGTTGCGCCGATGAAACGTCCCACTCCATCTCTCTGCCAGCCCAGCCAGGTATCACTTATGAGAGGGGAAATTAGCAGTAATTCAACACAAAAGGAAAGGTATGCGTCAGGAGAGAGTGGAGGAAAGCAAACATCATAACATTTAATAAGCAACTCCACCTTTCTCTCCTCATTTGGATTTTTCAGGGGGCATTACTATCCAATAAACTCCAATAACATTAAGTGGGGGAAAAAAAGCCTCCAAAACAGGGCTGAACGATTGGGGATAAAATGAAAATCTGGATTTTCTCAGCCAGAGTGGATTTTTTTTCCCCTCACGACTCTTGGGGAAAACAGTTTAAAAAAAAAAAAAATTTAAATATTCATTGCATTCTCTTTTGTCTTGAAGCAGACTGAAGGAAAAATATGATCGCGACTGCGGCTGTCACATCAGCTTTGCACAGCGGAAAGGGCACATTCCCAACAGACAATTTATATCCATCTGCTTTACTTAAATGAACATAAAAACCTTTAGTTGCCGTTGCGGTCACTGCATGGATCTTTTGTTCTGTTGTCTAAAAGAATTTTTAAAATGCTCTTTTTATTCATTCAGCCTATTTTATGAATAGATTTATTTCCTTCTCACTGTACACATCAGCACAAACATATGCCATGGTGGTTTAGAGCATTAGGAGTGAAACCTTGTTGATATCAACATGCATGTACTGTATGAGCAGAAAAAAACAGCTCTGCAATGAAAAACAATGCAGTGAAAGATGTGTTTGTTGAGACCTTGGTTGTTTGTTAGCTGACTGCATTGTCTGGTACATTGTTGAATTGCATTTGTTTTTAATAGTTTTTTAAAACTTTATAACATGTAGTAGCATATGCACAGTTTAAGAAACACCTTGCCATATGCTTTACAATAAAGTCTAACAAAACTGCAAACAGCCTCAAAAATTACCACAGAGTCGAATGACACATTTAATTCAAAATTTACAGTATAAAAATGAATGTCACTTTTTCTTCTGCCTCTTCTAGGTGTCACTGATTTAATGATATTTAGATACTAAATTCTCAATCAATCCAATACCAGGGCTCTTTTTTCAGTTTAAAATCTGTATCTCACTGTAGGAACTGATCAGGGCCATTCTTTTATCCATCTATATAATATGAAAATTCAACGACACAAAGTACTACATTTCTATAACTATAAGTCCATCATTTAAACTGTATTGTTCTTGAAGGGTGTACAGTTTTGTGAGTAAGAAACCGTTTTTCAAGTTGGATTCGGTCACGTGGCCGATGCCAGATCTTCTGAAAGGTCCGTATCAGCGCCGAGATCAAGTATTCATTCCAAGGCTGTTGTGTTGGATTGTGTAATACATTGTATACAAATGAGACGGCAGAGGTATGATTAAAAATCATACTTTTAATACCTTTAATCCATCTCTCCAACCCCAAATCACCCTCTCTTCAACACAAACTCACCCTGTTATTGGCCATGTCTATTTTCTGATTATCCATGTCCTGAAACTAAAGCATAACCACCCACCCACCCAAAGATGTCACTCCATAAATTTGGCAGATTGAGGTGAGGCACTTTGATGTCACACACAGAAATGCTTGTGAGCGCACACAAACCAAATCAGACTGGACACACACATACACAAACACGCATACAAAGTGGCAATCCTAAAGCCAGCTTTTATCCCAGAGAAGTGATTTACTTTCAGATTACTCAAGATCCTCCCACTTATTTTTCTCTCCCTCTTTTCTGCCATTATCCCTTCGTCTAGGAGAACTTGCTTCTCTTTGGTAGCGTAAAACTCTCTAACCACCTCTTTTTCCTTTCTGTCTGCTCTGTTCTGCCTCTCTCTCTGCTCTTTTGCTTCATTTGCATTCACACCTCCCTGGTGGAACCAAACTCATTCCTCTCTCTCTCCCCCTCTTTTTGCATTCACTATAAATATAGTTCCCTTGAAGCATTTTTCAGTTTTTTTTTCTACCACTAATACCACAAGAAGTAAATCTCTTCTGCAGGCTAGTAAATGATGTAATGAGAGATACATCAGAGGAGGGGAGGAGAGGAGAGGAGGAGAGGAAAGGAGAGGAGAGGGCAAAGGATGATGTTGAACAATTAATCCTCCATTCATGTCACACTGAACGAAGGGGATGAGAGAAGGAGGAGAGGAGAGCACGTAGAGAAAGACAAATTCAGGAAGGATTTCAAGGTGGCGGTAAGAAGTGATGAAGAGAGGGAGACATTGGGAACAGTGTTTCGATCTTCATTTAATAATTGAATAATAATCTCCCTGGAGACATGACCTAGAACTGGCAAAGAGGGGGAGAGGCAGCATCAGGCTGAGGACGACACACTGCTGCCCCCTTGTGATTTTAAGATGTCACCACTATAATCATCTGAGTGTGTGCGTGTGTGTGTGCGTGCCCGCACATGCTCATCGGCGTGTGTATGATTTACAACTGCAGCCTGTCTCTGTCACACAGATATGGGCTCGTGTCTGTGATGGGGAGAAAAAGAGGGCCTTTGGATGTCAGGAAAGAATCTATTTCACTTTGTCACACAAACTACACACACATACGCTCCCAGACACAGAATCAGACCTTATCTTTCCTGTCAAGCTAAGTCTTTTTTTAGGGTTGACACTGATATATGAGCTTTGGGGGGGAGGGAAACGTGGCCAGGACGTTGACGGCTGACGTGAGCGTAACGTTGCGCTCAGGTTGATGTACGAGCACTGGGGTTAGGGGACAACGCTGCGCTGACACCGGGAGAAGGAGCCGTGGCCCTGGGGCCCTCGGTCCATGCTGAAGAGCCAGCTCTGCATTCTCTGCATGCAGCACCCTGCAGCCAATAATATATATATATATATATACACACACACACACACCTGCTTTGTGTTAATAATAACTCAATAAGTCTCGAACAAAGATTTGTTTGACCCCGGGTGAACAGTCGAGCAAAAAAGTGTGCATCCGAAACACAGCATACTTTACCATGATGTGTGATGTTGCAGCGATGTATGAGATATGTGTGTGCGTGTGGTGTGAAGCCCACAAAAAAAAAAAAAATTATAATAATAATGTGTGTACCTAAAAATGTTGTACATACAATTGGGAATTAGAGCCAGTTATGGTTTATGCTAAATTTGGAACAAACACATAAAAACATTAAACATTTTATCTAATTATCTTATGTTAATTTGTTTTGTGTGTGTGTGCATGCATGAATTGCCATAAATAACTTTATTTGTATTAATTTATGAAGCACAATGTTGGTAAAGTTTCATTCGTTTGTAATTCAAATTCTGCAAACATTTTGTGTCCAGTGAGGGGAAACTATTTTATATGTCTAAAAACACACCTTTGATTAAGGTGACAGGGGAAAATGTAAATGATATGGCATATGATCTGATGTGTGTATTCTGCGCCTTTGTGATCACACTTATTTTGACTGTTTCTGCTTTCTTTCTCTGTGTGTGTGTGTGTGTTCAGTCTGCGCAGGGAGGGCTACACGATGCAGGTGAACGTCAACGACTATCTGGACATCTACTGCCCTCATTACAATGACAGCCAGCGCATGGTGGGCACCGGTGAGCAGTACGTCCTCTACATGGTCAGTTACCGTGGTTACAGGAACTGCGAACCCCAGCTGGGCTTCAAGCGGTGGGAGTGCAACCGGCCCCACGCCCCCCATGCGCCTATCAAGTTCTCAGAGAAGTTCCAGCGCTACAGCGCCTTCTCGCTGGGCTACGAGTTCCACGTCGGACAGGAGTACTACTACATCTGTGAGTGGAATCAAACCAGTCACCAATATCATATCCATAAATCTCACTATCAATTACTTGTGTGTGTCCTCAAAATATAAACAAATACAGCATTACACGTTCTAGTAAGAGCTTGCTATTCCTGCAGGAGGTTGGTGAGATTAGAGCAGCAATGTGACAAACACTCCTTGTAAGATTCAACATGCTATTTTCTTTTTCTTTTTTTTGGATTGTTAAATGGATTTGATGATTAGTCCAATCTCAGGTAATTTCAGGATAACAAATTGCTGTTTCACATCTCATCATATCACCCTGCAGTCAAGCAGGCTCATCCATTTTGTTGATAGCTGATCAAATCAACTCCCAACACCTTGTGCCAATATGACAGCAGATAAGTAATGAACTTTTAGCTTGTCATATAACAACTTCAAAACAAATATTTCAGGCCGGGGATAAATTCCTCTTGCATTAAATGGCTCCATAATGAAGTGCAGTGCTCATTTATGCTACATTACTCGATAGGAGACGTCAACCAAAGCTGCTCTGTGCTTCACCACAAGGAGACACTTCTTTTTTTCTTTTCTTTTTTTTTTACAGACAAAACCTTAAAAACACTTTTAATGACAAAGTGATATTTTAAAACATGTATGAATTTGTTTGTTTTTTCAATCGGTCACAGCTTTCATACACATTGTTTTTTTTAATGGAGTTACTAATAACATTAATGATGGCTCCGTTTTAGTCAGTGTGACAGTGAGCCAGCATTAACAATACCCTGACCCTGAAACTTTCAGGTAGTAGTAGTATTTATTTGGCTGAACTGTACTCTGTGCAACAATCCCTCTGGTACAACAAGATGTTGGCCGCTGAAAAATTGAACCTACATTAGTGTTTAATGTTTTTCATGCAGGAGTCTGGTGAGGCACAAAGGAGGAGATGAAAGTGATGTACCAAACATTTTCAAACCGCTGCTCTCAAAAAATGTTGTGTTTCTACTGTACAGTAAAAAATACTTCCTACTGAACCTACCACAATCACTGTTTTAGGTAGGAGTTTGCCACCAGTACTTTAGACTCTTCAGAAACTTATTTCACTCTGTAACAATATATAATTTCAAGACTGACTATCGTTAACTAATGCGGTTGTTAATCACAAACATCGGCTTTATGGTCTATATTCTTCTAGAAGGTTTAAAAATAGTGTTAGAAGGTTTGTGTTATGTATAAAATTGTCTATAAAGAAAGTAATGAAATCTAGACTGTTGGCAGCTCCACCAAATAGGGATTTTTCCCTCTGAACCTCTTACATAGTTTCTTTTACGTGGGTACTTTACTTTTACTTTACTTTGCTACTTTTACTTCAATAGTTGAATTACATTTTTTCTGGTAAAACTTATGTACTTTTAGTTATGCAAGATTATTTTTACATTACATTTTGCTCAAGTAAAAAATCTGAAACCTTCGACCACAGATATTATCTGTGTTTAATGTGGAACAGTCACGTCTGGCTGATATCTAATGTGTTCAACGAGGTCCCTATCAGCAATAACACTGTTTCTGTTAAGGAAAACCACATCATTAAAAGCCATTAATGCATGTGAATAGACAAAATGATGATGTCGAAACATTGTGCATTCTGTGTTTTTACAGCCACACCCACCCATCATCACGGCCGCAGCTGTCTGAGACTACGAGTGTACGTCTGCTGCTCCACGGGTGAGTCTTTCACTTTGTGTGTGTGTGTGTGTGTGTGTGTGTGTGTGTGTGTGTGTGTGTGTGTGTGTGTGTGTGTGTGTGTGT
>JBBPCS010004052.1:0-11672 GCA_037974645.1 Hollardia meadi
ACACACACACACACACACACACACACACACACACACACACACACACACACACACACACACACACACACAGTCTCTGCATGATGGACTATAAAGAAAGTGATGGGAAATGCGTGGATGTCTGTCACCACTGGGAGTCTTTTCCTGATTACCCAAAGGCTTTAAAAGCAAATCCAAACCTGTCTTGATTAAGTGAGGCAAACATCTGAAATGATTTAGCAAATCCAGAAGGTGCTGCCAGAAATTCAGTCTTAATTTGTGAGAAGTACACCGTGGTTTTTACAGGGGGACACAAACAGACATTTTCTGTGCCAAATAATGAGCTCATTGGATGCAAAATGAGGACTATCAAATCAGAACTGTGCAAGGAGCAGCCTTTGAGTTTGTCTACGTTCAACTGAGCCCTTTCCTGTTTATGAATTTGAGTCGTGGTATGTGACTTTTACTTAACTGTGAGTTTTGGGGGTTGACATCCTAGAATACGAAACACATTTAGCAACTTCATCTTATGTAGACATTATTTTATAGCTGTGTGATTTAAAACATTCATACATATCAGTAAACACTGAGAAGTAAAGTGCGTCAGTAAAGTACATCAAAGGGGCCTTTGATCTTTAATCCCCCTCGTCTTTTTCCAGGAGGTTGAAACAGCCCGACACAGTATGCTGAGGAAAATCTACTACCTGACTGATGAGGTACTTCACGTTCTCCTTGTCTCTTAATACACTGCAAAGTTTTTATTGATTGGACCAGCTCTCTTCCCCTCAGCTCTCACAAAACTTTCTGATGATGCTTTCGCCACAATCTCGTCACATTCCTCTGACGAACCAGCCTGTTTCTTGCCGTTTTTCATCTTGTTGACCACAATCCAAATCACCGTTACCCTGCTGGATGGTTTTTCTTACCATATATGGTTATTGTGTTGTAGCTCAGTGTGTTTTTTTTCCAATTTTATCTCTCTTACAGTTAATTATGTATTTGGGAATCATCTCATCTTAATTCCCTCTATGTAATTAGTTTAATATCAAAGAATTTTTCTTTGATATTCTTGTTCTTGTTTTGTATTTCATTTTCTACATAATGTATTTTAACATTCTTTTTGCTATTTCAACCATGTATCCATGAATTTTAAGTCATCTATCTACTTCAGCTGTTTACCTGTTACTTTAAGATATCTATTTCAACTATTTATTTATTATTTAAGATATTTCAGCTGTTTTAGTTTATCTCTTACTCAGTACAAGCACCCCGGGTTGGAAATCACTGGTTAACACCACCACTTTTGCTGCTCCTCTTACCACCTTCTCACTTCCTTTGTGTCATTTCTAGGTGTTGAAGAACCACTTACTGCTCTTCTGTCTGCCACAACAGCACTCGGAGTTTGGCTTTGATATGTACGATCAGCTGCCTCCCATTAGGGCGAAACGTTTGGAGAGTGTCCTCAGACTGCGGGATGGTGGCAATGACCAAGGAGACTGAAGGCAGCAGGGAGTGGAAAAACAAAACAGAATGAGGAGGCACAGTATGGGACTGAGAGCAAATTGAAGTAGAGACTAGAACACAGTAATGAAAGGTTGAGGCTGGCAGACAAAGTGAGACATTCAATTCAAATACTAAAGGTGTCGGCCATGGAAAAAGAGCTAACATGGTCACAAGAATATTTTCTGTGGCCTCTTTTCTTAAAGGAGGTAGATTTGGCCAGCCCTCAATAAAGCAGTATTTGCAAATAGTTTTCAGCACTTATTTGACATGCTTTACACATAATAAATAGTCTTCAATCTAAGACTATATGTTTACAGACCATCAGTAGAAATTCTGAAATTCTTGTGTAATCTGCCTGAACTGAAACACAACCAGTCAAATCAACCCAAAGGTTAAATACTAAAAATGTGCAGATGCAGGGATGTGGGGCACAGATCCCTCAAACCGGAGGAAGTCACTGTTTTTCACCTGTGATACCTGAAGCCTGTCCTGGTCTGAGCGTTACGACACTGGTTCACTTCTCACCAGGTACATCGCCATGGTAACTGATGCTGAACACCTAACCTGCTCCAGAGGAGGTTATGTTCCAGTTAAAGGAGTTTTAAAGGAACACCTACTGACCAGTCAATTCTCTGGAAAATGTCATTATCATTTAGAGGAGATCCTGGAGCTCAATGTGGACATCATGAGACATGTACACCTCCTCCAGCCTCCTCCCGTCTTCTTTGTTTAAATTATATTTCCTGTCAAAACCATGTCATTGTGCTTTTGTGTACTGACATCTACAACAGGGACTGATTGAGGCACTGAAGCCTTGTACTTGATGCACTCATAAGATATGAAAGTGCTGCTTTGAATTGCGTTTTTATATTTTCTTTTCTCATTTACTGCCATGTCCATTTGACGCTGCTGGTTTTGCAGTTTAAGGGTAAAACTGAAACACCATACGAATACATGCAGCCTAAGCAACACTTTAATTTAATGGAGTACACAAATGTAATTCTAGTCAAATCTACTTGTGCAGCTTATATTATAAGATAATTAATTTACTCATTCACACAGTGTGCCATTTTTTTTTTTACCAGCTGTCCTGCATTTGTTTGCAGCTGCGACTGTTGGCCTGTATTTTGTGTTTAGCTTCATATTTGTCTAATATTATAGTTTGTTGTATAGTTACATGGCAGTTCTTGGCATCTCAGAGTAAAGATAAATGACCTACTTTACAAGTGCCTAAAATCGTTTTTTTTGTGAATAAAACATGATTTAAATTATGTTACTTTATTTATTTTTTTATTCTTTAAGCACTATGACTCAAAACTGCAAGTATAGCCCATAAATAATTTTACTAGAGTACAGCTGCGTTTGTATTGCCACACCACAGATGCAAATGCACACCATTTGATTGAAACATGTTGTTTTGAATGGGTGTTGGCAAATGGAAAAACAAAACTTTACACAGAATGGGTCCCTTGGGATTATCAAGATGACCAGAATGCATTGTTCCCTCTCAGTGTGACTGATCAATAACACTCACTCTGAAGTATTTCACACACAAATGGCGTATGTAATTTCCATTGAAGCTGCCCTAACTGTTGCCAGTGTTCAATCAGACTTGGAAAATGCCCATAAGGGAATGGAGCGTTCGAACTCATGCATGTGCTTGTACTCAGTCGGTGCTTGCATAAGTATTCACTCCCCTTGGACTTTTCCACATTCTGTTGTGCGACAACCTGGAATTCAAATTGATTTTATTGGGCTTTTTTTTTCTTTCTTTTTTTTAACCATTTGATGAACTCTGCAGGAGCACCTTCCGTGCAATTATGGCAGTAAGTTTTTTGGGTTAGAGACTACAGTTTTTGTCCATTCTTCTTGGCAAAATAGCTCAAGAACGTTTGAACAGCAAGTTCCAAATGTCATCACAGGTTCTTAATTAGATTGAGGCTTTCGACTGGGCCAGTCTAAGACATTAACCTATGCTGTAAACCATTCCAGTGTAGCTCAGGCTGAATGCTTGGGGTCATTGTCCTGCTGGAAAATGAACCTCCGCCCCCAGTCTCGAGCCTCTCGCAGGCTGAGACAGGTTGTCTTCAAGAATTGTCCTGTATTTGACTCCATCCATCTTCCAAAACATGATGCTGCCTCCTTTGTGTTTAACTAATTTTGGATTGATCTGGGAGTTCTTCCACATGTTTTTGCATCTCCCACAAATCAGGATTTCTAATGGCTTCCTTTCAGCAGGATTCTTCTCTGAGTGCATGACTAACAGTTGTCCTGTGGACAGATTATCCCTTCTGAGCTCGGTTGCATCTCTGTTTAACGCTCTCTTTGCATGTTAAGCCAGTTTAGGAGGACGGCCTTTTCTTATGAGATTTGCTGTTGCTCCACGTTCTTTCCATTTGCTAATAACAGATTTAATGGTGCTCCCCTGTGAGATATTCAAAGCTTGTAATTTTTTATAACCTAACCCTGCTTTGTTCTTTCCTGAGCTTTCGTGCTGTTTGTGTAGTTATGCTCTAACATTCACTGAGGCCATCAAATGTATTTATATTGAGATAAAATTGCACACAGGTGGAATCTGTTTAATAATAATAATAATAATCTGACTCCTGGAGGCAATTGGTTGCACCTGATCTTAGTCAGGGGTTTCACAGCAAAGAGGGGTGAATGCATATGCACTCAAACCTTTTCAGATTTTTATTTGTAAATTACTTTGAAACGATCAACAATGCCACATCACGTACAAACACATACTTTCAACCATCCTCACTCAGGAAAAAAGCATCAATATTAAAGGCGTCATATCTTGTGAAACTAAAAATGAGTGCTATTCGTAATCATGATGCTTCTAGTCCAGTAGGCACCTATTTTACAAGAGCCCAACATAACATATCCACCTTCAGATACATCGAGGCTAAATACACTCGTAGAGAGGGTGACATTGACCCTTTATACACTGGATACCTTGGGACCAAGAGGTCTGAATGAGGACTTCAACATCAGACCATTTCTGTAAGATGAACTGTTGCATGATAACATAAGAAACTTCTATCATGTCACTATGATATCAGACTCCATGGACTTTTTTAGAGTGATGTTTCGTTGATATTGATGCTATCCTGTAATGAAAAATACTTGTGTGAGGCACTAGATAAACTGTAATGGATTGAGTCTACCTGCATAATAACATTAACAACTTACCAGGTACTAATAAAGTTAAACTTCATACTTAACCAATTTAATATTCCACTTGAATTTGGCTGTTTTTAGATATGAGGACACAAACATAGTTTTTCTATTAGTTATGTATAATATTAGTATTCTAAAAGAGTGAATAAAATAGGCTTGTTTACCAGAAAATAAAAGGCTTTTAGTGATTTTGATGAATTCAGTCCTATATAATTGCATATAATAATAATAATAATAATAATCCCCTAACAGGGACTGATTCAAAAGTAAAAACCTTTCAGGGTTTGTACAAGCGGCAGAAGCACAGCGTGCTGTTGTTAGGCTGGAGGACTCGCTTTCCAGTAACAATAACTAATACAGCCAATATCAATATAAAGATTAATGGGAGGCATTTCTGCAAATAAACTTCAAAGATGTGTAGCCCAGCTGGATCATTAATTTTTGCATTTTTGTGGAGTGTTTTCACCCTTTAAAAGCTACGCTTGTATATTAGGCCTACTGCTTTTAGGAGAAATGAGAAATACTTTTGGTTGAAGGCCTGTCTCATAACAGAATATTTAATGCATCTGCAGATTGTATTCATACATTCATTTACCTGGTTTTGATGTGCTGTTAAGATGAATGTATGGAGGGAGTCATGTGGCTGATGTTTTGAGTCCATCTTTGACAAAGTGAGCACAATGTTTTTTTTGGTTGAACACTAAACTCGTGCCTGCTCCAGAGTAATCAAATTCCTTCTTGCACTACGTACTGTATATAATAATAGCACTCTGATACTTTAAGACAACACCTCAACATTACAACCAACTCTTGATGAACCAACCTCCTTATAAAACATTCAGCTTGTGGCCTCTCATACATTAGTATTTATTTTTACATTCACTATGCAATACTATGGTTGCAGCGGTGAAGTTCTGCTTCTGATTAAAGTGAATTCCTGTTTTTCTAGTTTCCATAGTTTCCATTATTAAGATTTTCACATGTCAGAGCATGGACTGGCACTAGACAGCTTGATGTCTCTGTTGTTGATTCATTCCTTCGTTTGCTTCTCTCATAAACTGCACCGATCTGTTTTTATTTAAAGGCTAAAGAAAGTTACTGATTTATCAGCTGCTCTAGATTCGTTTTCCCAGTGAAATAAATTGGCATGCAATTTGCTGTTGAAAGACAATAGCACCTCCTGTGGATACTAATACCGGTCACATGGTTCGCTCCTCATCTGCTAGGAATCTGCCAGTTAAGCGATTTGTGGATGATTAGCCTTGCAAAACGTCACCTGCCTCCAGGACAGCCAATAGCAACATTAAAGTGCAATAGCTGGGTTTCGACCAGTAGAGGGCAGTCACTATGCATATTTATAACAATATGTAGAATTCAGATGCACTAAAATGTCAAGATTTGGACCTGAATCTAAAAGTGGTTTGGGGATTTAGTTACTCTTTAACAATAAATTCAGTTTATCTGCCTCTGTCCCACAAAAGTCCAAGCATACCTCCAGTAGCCAGCATGGCAAAAACCCTGCAGGTTTTACCCAGTCTGAGGAGTCTCACTGACTGACGTTTCAATCTCCTGCCAGCTAATAAAGCTAAACATCATTTTCAGGATAAATTATTGAACCCTGGAGAAAAGTAATCTCTGATTCACCCTGTTTAAATCAGCTGCTTTGACACAGAAGTTAAACAGAATCCAGAGGCAGGAAAAAGAGTCTGAATAATCAGCAAATAAGCTGTTTTTAGACATCACAAACTTGATATTCAATGTCCTGTGTAATTATTTCTCTAATAAAAAGTACAGCTTTAAAATTCTTCCCAGATGTGAATATCAGAGTCAATATATGGACCGTAAAATCCTGGTAATCTTGGCTAATCCAGTCAACACCTACAAACACGATCATCTCAGATGACATCAGATGGCTCCAGGCGGTGCGCCACACTCGGAGAAGACTGACAAGGAAATTTAGAGGATCATCAGCAGATGCAGGAAAGTGTAATCCAAGAGACGTGCCTCATGAAGAGGTAGAGATGGAGGTGTCAAAACATAACTGGGTGGAGAAGTTGAGACCCCTGAGAGAATCTCCTGATGTGAGCAATGCAGGCAGGAAGGATGCAGAGGCCAAAGACATAAACAATATAATATTCATTCTGGTCCATTCTGCATAAAGAGCATGTTTACTTTTGGTACTTTAAGTATATTTTAAAGCTAATACTGGTATTTTAACTTACTTAGAATTTCTTTACTTTTACTTAAGAACAAGTTTGAAGGAGCTTTTCTTGTAGCAGAGTATTTCTGAACTATTGCTACTTTTAGTTAAAAGCTAAAGATAGGAGTTCTTCTTCCACCACTGTACATTGCCATACATTGATTGCCTCAGTCTGCTGCTGCCCTTAAATGAATCCCTTTAATGTGAGTTGTGCTGTTAGTATGAGAGAATGAATTATTAATACACCAAGGCAGCTCCCAGAGGAGCTAATCCATTAAACGTGCAGAGTCAAAGAAAACACATCACTTTTTCTTTTACATATTAAAGGCTCAATCATGTATTCCACCCAGATGCAATCTTGTCTTTACTCATCAGTCGGGGTGTGATTATGGTTCGAGGTGACTGCAATGCAAAAATCAGATGTTCAATCATTCCTGCAGTAAAAAATAAGGGACCTTGTCCAAGTGGCAAACAAGATACCGAGACAGTCTGGCTATTATTTATGACCACTGTGTTGCCTGCTAAATGACTCATGTTCTACATGTGTTGATGATGATGATGATGATGATGATGATACATCTATGCATAAATAATGACACCCTTGAGATCAGTATCATCTTCATTCTCTGTATTCTTTTCTCTTTTGACGTCAAAAGAAGTGAGCTGAAGATGAGTAGACCCTAATAAAACTCTTCTCATGTTGTGTGTAGCTAATTCTCATTAGCCTGGTTTACAGGGAGGACAATGCAAGCCGTTGAGAGCAAACACTATATGTTATCAGGGAATTGTGATAGAGGAGCTGAGGATTTTTTTTCTCTCTTTTTCCTTAACTACTTTTGTGTTCCCTCGCAATAAAATGTATGTTCCCCTTGATCTCTAGGATGCGTTATTGGCTTCGTTCAGTCCACCAGTTATAGGGAAATGTCTTGCAGGTACTACAGAACAAAGAGATGATATGAACACTGTGGACAAAGCTGCAGCTGCTCTGCCTGGCTGTGGCTTTAGCTGCACTGTGACTACGCTTTCTTGCTGATTAAAGTATCGTAAAGCCACTCGGGATTTGAACTCAGTACTCAGATATGCCGTCACGGTTGTACAGTGTTAGCACAGTCGAACCCACCAGATGGCTGTGGCCTCTCTGTGTGGACTTTGCATGTTGCCCCCGTGTCTGTGTGCTCTGGCTTCCTCCCACAGTCCAAAGACATGCAAGTTGGGATAATTTGTGATTCTAAATATAGCTCCATCACAACAGTCAGCCAGCACCCATCACATCCATGTCAATTCACTGCTACATGTAGATGTGTAGTATTATACCTATTATAAAAAACTACAGCCATGTACAACAGCGGTCATAACATAACAAGGCATAGTTATCTTTACATTAGCTGCAATGATGTGTGATTTGTGACTGAGCCAGCAACAGCCGGAGATGCATCCACTCGTGCTGTGGCCACAACCAGCAGTGGTCTAATACATAATTCAATATTTACATCATAGTACATCTCAGTCGAGGTAATGCAAAAGTAGATCCTACTGCAACCTTTCAGCGGCTCTGTGTGACTCATTTACTAGCAGGTGGCTTCGCTCTATAGATTTTAGATACATTTCTCAACAACAGACATTCATTACCCCCTAAAATGAATCATGCAAAGGTGATCATTTAACTTTTTATGTTGTGCCAAAATGTTGGCCAAAATGATCACAGTGTCTCAACTGTATACTTTGTGATTAGTGGTATTCAACAGCATGTTGGCATTGTCATTAAGAACACGTTAGCATGTCTAATTACAGCCTCGGAGGGCTGCTAGCGTGCTGTAGACTGTTTGTCTTGTTTCCTCGTGTAATGATTAAAGCTTGCGATAAGAATAACAAAAATATTTCAGTAGTAATTACTCAAATACAATCCAAAAAGGAAAAAAAGAAAAGAAAATGAGGAAAGTGACTTTGCATTTCTTGATGACAGGTGGATTACATTATGGTATCTTCATTTTTTCTTCTTATAATCAAACAGAAATGCCAAACATTTGATGGTTACAGCTAGTTTAGGTACATTTGCAGCATTTCCTCATCTTGGCTTGGCTTTCATTGGACTGTTTGTCAGACACAATCTGAATGTTACCTTGAGCTGTGGAAGATTAACCACAATTTTAATAGACTTAATGGTTAGTTGCAGAGATAATCAGCCGATCATTTTTTTACCAAAAAGTACGATCCTCTTTGTCTGTGTTTCTCTGAGGTTTCTGATTTGGATTAGCATTTTGGACAAATATGTTAAATTTAGAATTGGACAAAATGGAACTCAGCTCACTCAAACTCCTTACAAAATCCCCTTCAGACAGATTATTTTAGCTAAAGATTCAGATAGTGCCTTAAATCAAGATAAGAGAGATCATCTTTGAAGAACTCGACAGATTTGGAGTAAGATTGTGGAATTGTGGAAAACTTTCATTGTAATTCTCCCGTCTCACCAGAGAGAGATGCTATTTAGACAGCTGTCACTCTCTCAGCTCCCTGCTCCAACTTTCCAAAGTCTGAGACATGCAGGGACGTAAGTGGACTAAATGAGTGTCACCAGATAGCTAATGCCATTAGGCACTGTTGTAATTCACTGAAACTGATTACATTAGAGGGGGGACATGATGCTCTCATGATGTCCTGCTAACAAAGCCTGCCTTCAGGCCACAACAACTCTTATGGCAGACGGAAAAACAAGAATAGAGAAAGACTCAGAGGTAAAGAGGCTTGAAATGCAGATCTAGCTTTAAAAAAGCAGCTGGTGTGAAACTTGTGTGTATGTGTGTTCACAACAAGATCAGCATGCACACCTTCGACTTTGTGAATGCATGTTTATTTGTGTGTGTGTGTGTGTGTGTGTGTGTGTGTGTGTAGTATGTAAATTAACTGAATTCATTAAAACACATTATATAAAAGTTTTAGGAATTGAAATAGATTTTTTCCTATCACAAGCCTAACCGAGTTCAGTGTTTGAAAAAGAACACACCGAATACATTAATGTTAATGTTGAGGAACTTGTGTGTGTGTTACAAACTAAGCCTGTTCTCTCTGGGCAGTTTCATTTAAAAGTATAAAAGAAACAACACAGAAAGACGGCAGAAAATATCCATCACAGTCTACATTAAAACATATAGGCCTAATGATTTTTCTTCCCAATAAAGCTGATTTAGTTTGCGCTAACACTCTCTAACTACGTCATATCTGCTGGATGAATGACCAAAGCAGAACACGGACTTGATGCCACCGTGTGTTTGTGTCAGGTTTGCTAAATGTATATCCCTCCTCTCTCTTTCTTGTCTACTGCCTCGCTCTTTCTCTATGGTCTGGGGAGTATTAATTATGTAACACTCGCCTAACGAAGGCAGTGCCTCTCAAGCCATACTGTGGCCAGACTGTGGCTTGAGAGCCCCCCATTTTAAAGAAATGAAACTTTTGGCTTGAAGCCTCCTGGGACTTCCTCCACGTTCCCTGTCTTTGAGATGTTTCAGTGGTGCATCGTATTACATAGATCAACCGGTCTGAAATCAAGTGAACACATGACTGGGAGGCACTGAATTAGTCACCTCAAGACAAAAATGAACAAAAAGATCCTCATCGCAGTGAATTCTGGCAACAATTGGGTGGTTTGGTTTTGTTGCATGATGTGGCAAGTTGGAAACTATTTGTATGAATGTTACTAAACCTGATGTTTTGTTTTGTTTTTTAAAAATTTGAAACAGACTGTGATACTCTCATCCAGCTGAGGTAGAAAAAGGATTTGATACACTCAGACTTTTGACAAATGACTTGCTGCCTGTCTGAAATACACATGGCGGATGAAAAAAGTAAGTAATTTAGTAATAAATAAATACATTTAGTAAGTAAAGTAATTTAATGATAGGGTCTCATATTTGCAAATACATTTTTGTGGGTTAGCTTAAATTCTCTTTGTCCAGCTACTTGTGATCAAAAGAGCATTTGCATTTTTTTAAAAACCAATCTGCCTGCCATATGGGCGTGGTGATGTAGCCTCTTTGCAGTTTGGTTAATTTTCTCAAGTGGCTTTTAAAGCAGTAATTATCCAATTGCTGATTGTAAAACCTCTTTTGTAGCTGACAAATATTGCTAATTGCTTTGCAATTTAATATAATTCACTTTTATTGTGAAGTGTATGAAGCATCTGACTTTGTAAAGTCACCATTGAGAATTAGACACACAAAGAAAACTTTGGGTCACATAAAAGTGATGTCAAACATCCTAAAGTCCTGAATTTGTTATGATGGTGCCACAGACAACTAACCCGTTTACTCGTGAGAGTGTTAAAAACACATTATCATCCACCTAAATGGAAAAGGGTCGACATGTAAATGTAAATGAAAGCTTTTCCATTACAGCCATTAGCCTGCAATAAGAGCAGCAATGCTGTGATAAAACAGGTCAGAGTGAATGAGTCAGTGCACACTAATTAATTAGACTCAAGAGCACTGTGTGAGGGGCGATGGGTGTATGGATGTACTTAAAAACACATTAAAACCATCAATACTGAAGAGATCACTTTGAACAAGCTTTGTGTTAATCATTATCTTTTAACCAGAAATCCTCAGTGGGATGTGACACACACACACACACACACCCATGCATGCACACATGCATGCACACACACACAAACTAAGTGTGTGCAGGATGATCATACTTTATAGGATTAAGTCAGCCCAGTTAATGACCCAGCCAACCCCTGGGCTGTGTGTGTGTGTGTGTGTGTGTGTGTGTGTGTGTGTGTGTGTGTGTGTGTGTGTGTGTGTGTGTGTGTGTG
>JBBPCS010004054.1:0-11669 GCA_037974645.1 Hollardia meadi
ACACACACACACACACACACACACACACACACACACACACACACACACACACACACACACACACACACACAGAGAGCCGAGGCTGACTCCTAATTCTGAATGAAAAGTTAATTCTTCCCTTATAACCCTCAGTGTGCAGGAGCCACAGGGACATGACTGACCTTTGCATACAAACGCACACGCATACAATGCCTGTAGCGCTGAGAATGCACATTGAGTCATCTCCCCTCTGAGCTCCACAGGACCCATTGACTACAGAGCTAGCACTACTGAGAGGACAAGAGAGAGAGAGAGTGGAAGAGGGGTGTTTAAGGGAAGACAGAGAGGAGTAGAAGGAGGGAAAAAGAGGGAGAGGAGGCATAGTAAAAGAAATATAACGATGTGTGAACGTGAAGGAAAAAAAAGGTAAAGGTGAAGGTGGTTCTCTTACTAAAATAATGATCAGATGTGTATAGTGATGAGGTCATGATGGCTGGGGTGCACTGAATGCAAAGGGCACTCACACATTTCGATGCACACATACACACTTGACAGATACACACACTTGCACCCAAAATATTTTACATGAGGACTTTGACATTTCCACCGCTCACATGCCTACACAATTACACACAAATCTTTATGCACACAAAAGGTAATCAGAATGTATCAATGAATACATCTAAATATATGATTGTTGTTGTTATTATTATTAATTACTGCTGTAAGCACTTATTTTCTTGCCTCATATGATGATCTTCTGCTGACTTTTGTTGTTTTCAGGGCTCCATATGATGTGCATTTTACCCTGGAGGCAAGATGCACACACACTCGCACACATATCTGTTTGCTCTTAGGAGGTCGAGGGCAATAGATGTCTGCGATTTCCTCAGCCAGGAGTAGGGATAGGGAAATTCATTGCCCGTGGCAAGTTGTGTAAACAACCTTCGCAGACAATGGCATCTTTGATTAATTGAATTCTGCAACCATTTTGCCACCTCAACAAGGAAGATGAGGGTCATTGTCACACATTGCACATACAATATCAGCATATCTGTTTCTCATCCTTGCATACTGAAATTTAAGATTGATTGAACCAATTTTCTACAGTTTGCATCCATATTTAAACATTGTTTATGCCACAGTCGCTAATGCAAATATATTGTAAATAACATATGACACACAAAATGATATACATGGTTTATGATCATGATAGTGATAAAAATGGAATAAATTTAATGAGTCTGTTGCCTCTACTGGTTGTCTTTTTGAAATAAATATTGAAAATTAATATGATACTCCATTTTTCAGACATGCACACACATGCATACAGAACACAGCACAAACTCCAACTCTGTAATAGTCAAAAATAAATCAAATTAGCCATAGCAAAAGGTATTCTTTCTCTGTTACGCTCCCCCCCAAACTCTTAAGTCAGTATCCCTGTGAAAACATTGAGCTCCTATAACTTTACTTGGAAAAAAGGGGGGGGGAAAGAGCACTGAGAAATTTAAGGAATAAGAGGGGGAAGCTTTGGGAGTAGAAAATTGTCTTTAGGTCACCCAGAGGTGGGAAGCTGTCTTCTCTAATGCACTTTCCATTTGTCAGAGAGTATCAGTCAGACCCACACACTGCAAGGCGCAGAAACAGGCAACACTGAGCGACTAAAGTGCATTGTCACCCATTTCAGGCATAATTACTCGGCAGAATATTCCAAATTTGTTGCAGATACAATTTTCTTCGCTTTGACCAGAGAAACAAGCCAAGTGGAAATAAACATAACTTGTGTATGCAGCCCCAAGATGTTCTGTATTACAACAGAAGGCATTGTGAGCAAGGTTGGAGAAGGGCATCTCTCTTGTTAACTCAAATTATAACATGCTTCCTCATGTTTTCAATTAAGCTGTGGTGACTGAACTGCATCAGCTTATTGTGAGATAATGTCACAGTTTTGATTCGATGTGAATTAAAAGAATCCGATAAATAGTTCAAGTTTCTCTGCACTCTAAGTATCCTTAGAAAACAAATGGTTCGATGAATAAAACTACTGGCATCTTAGTCTGGGTTAATAGTCATATTTCTGGCTCATATTTAGTGAAAACCAACCACCAGTGACCAGGCATGCAAGTACCTGCACATTCCCCAGTGTGAAAAAAATCTTGTTATGCTTTTCTAGTGAAAATTTCTAAAACTGCTTCCTCTGGCAAAAACCATCTGTCCTTCTGAGTGATTTTTTTTAAGGACCTGAAAAGATCAGGGAAGCGCCTACTACTATCAATAGTTTAACTAGTGCCATGTATGCATGATCTTTTGGAGCATTATATGTTTGTCAATACCATATGTGAAATATTTATTTTATAGTTACCGGTGCTTTTTGATCTGTTTAATGCATTGGATAAAGTTGACCACATACTTTTGATTGGTTTTGATAATTCTGCTCTTAGTTAGTTAAAATCATATCTTGTTGGTAGAGTTCAGATGGTTTCAAATTAAGTCCCCAAATGTTCATTAAAGTGTCCCACAAGCATCAATATTAGGTCTCTATTTGTTCTACACATAGAAATGTATTATGTATATGCTGACGACACCATCTTCTATGACAATTAAGGCCTTTTCCAGCTATTGATGACCTCCAGACCTCTTTTATGACTCTAAAGCCTTCCAAACTCCAACACCCACTATATCTATTAGATTAAAAAGATGATCTTTGCCAAAAAGTTACGTTCTGGGTTAACTAGCTTACAACTAGCTCATCAAGGTCAGTAAGAAAAAGTCGGTTGGAGGTTAGAAGATATCAGCAAACATTTCCTTTCATTTATAAGACCTAGCTATGTTAGTTGGCCACATTTTTAGAATTCATTCTAAACTTATGTCGTCCTCCAACTACAAAATAAACTTACGTTAGAGAAAGTCATTTCTCTGAGGGACTCGGACTCTTTTACTTTGAATACTGTTATTGATATTTGTTAATGTTTTTAATTAGTGTATGACTGCTTAATGTGACTGAATTGAGAATGTAAGAATGATCTTGAGCGTAATTAATCTTCTTGAATGAATAAAGCTTCACTACTTTACTCACTGAACTTTGAAGTACAGTGTTTTATATCAATTAGACACAGTGTCACGATATAGTCATTAGAAGTAAAGCTTCATAGCTTCTAGCACAGATGTCATCACACATCTCTCACATCTATTGTTTAGAGTTGAACTCACAGTCAGTTTTATAATATCTATAAAGACACACCAAAATATGAAAACAATGATTTCCCCATGAGTCTTTCATCATTCTGGACAGGAAAGTCACATTAACGAGAGTTTTTTTCTTTCTTTCTCACAAGCAGACAACGTAAAAGAAACATTTCATTATTTTATTTGTGTGGTTTCAAACAGAGTTTATAGTCTGTGTCATTGCCACTTTAATGACTTATTCATAAACCCTGACAGAAGCTGGATCTATTTTAACAAATATACAACAGTATGACAGCCATGTATTTGGCCCCACTGAATTTTTCATAACATAAAACAGCGCGGAGAGGAGGAGGAGGGAGAAAAATAAGGAGAGGGGAGTTAGGAATAATACGCACAGAGACAATATCTGTGACAATATCTCTCACACACATGAACAAAGGACCTCTACTTCTGATAAGAGCAAAATGTAGACATTCAAAAAAAAGGGTTAATGACCTGCTTATTCTCATATAAATTGCCTTTGCGGCTACGATGTGGTTGAGGGAGGTGTTGCTTTCCATTGTCATGCGCTTGATAACTGTTAACTGAGCCACTGGACACAGCATCATCAAAAAAATAAAAAGACACTGAAGGACGAGAGAAGTTCTCTTGTCCTTTAGTGTCTTTTTTATTTTTTTCCCCAAAGTTTACATTCTGTCTCTTTGCATTGTTCTCCCTTTGCTACTTTATCTGACTCTTCCTCATGCACACAGTCTCCCAGCAGAATTATATATATAAAAAACTGACTTTTATTAGAGTTTGGAAACCTCCTTCTATTGCTCTGTCCATCTGTCTCATTTATTTTTCCTTCAATTTTCCTTACTGCTGACCCGTCTCCTTCTGAAACACACATCATTCAGTACTGAGTCATCATCTCATGTACATTCAGCAGTTGTCCCTCTGTTGAGTCCTTCCTCTCATCCAATCTCACCTTCCCATATGAATCCCTCCCACATCATCTCTCTGGGCTTTTCTAAGATTAACTTTCACTTATAACATGAACATGGGCTAATTAGAAAACCATGATGCAACAAGTGGCCTGTTGTGAGAAGGATATTTTGACAGTTTGGGAAAAATGCTTATTCCAGTTCCTGTCGAGAGCAAGGCCTGAAAAATGGTCTGTGCAAGTACACAAATGGATGGCCGAGCATGCAGGCACTACCGCCCACACATCATGTCAGTGAACATACTCAACATGTGTTCTTACACATCAGTGGAGGTAACACACAGTCGACATGAGGGCAGTATAGAGCTTACCCGAGCGTTTCCACATTGCATTACTGCATGAACAAAGACTCAATGAAGTGTCATAAATATGCTTGTGCAAAGATTTTCCTTAATACCTCCATGTTGTTTTGAGCAGTGTCACTATCTGACATCCTGCCTCCTCACTCGTTAGGTACTCCCATCATCAGTTTCGCCAACATATGGCATATGAATAGAACGCCACTTTTAAGGCCATTTCGTGTGTCATTTCACGCATTTTAAGCTTTTCGCGTGTCATTTAACCCCGAGTTTCAGACATGCAGGAAATGACAATGTCAGGTGACTTTTGTCGTGTGACATTTGTTGTTGTGACCTATGGTCACAGTTTGGCATTAAAACTACTTGATTAGGTTTAGGCATTAAAACGACTTGGTTGGGTTTAGGGAAAAAAACATCATGGTTTGGGTTAAAATCAGTTTAGTTATGCTACAAAAGTCACGTAAGGTTACTTATTTGAGGTAAATTCAAAACATTACGTAACTTAACTTATGGACATGAATTAACAACGGTCAATATCAACTTTTGGTTTCGGGTCAAGGTCCAAAAAATGTGTTTTGATAACACGCAAAATAACTTAAGACATTGGCGTGTTATTCATACGCCATTTGGTGAGACCAGGCTGGTTTTCGGAAATGTGTTTAATTGAGAAGGAATCTGTAGCGAAAGTCAGTCAGGAAGACGATGCTTTTGCATCTTAGGCCTGTAGTTATTTCTCACTCGTCATCTCCTGCTGTCATTGGCTGGGGCGATCAGTGGAGTTATCAGTTCTCATCAGCTGGTCCCATCTATTCAGTAGCGCAGCATCACACCTGCTATATGCTTTTTAAATATGATTCTCTCTCTCCGTCCCTCCACCTCCCTATCACCTCCCAGTTCTCACAGATTCACCAGCTTCATCATTTTATCAATCTCATCAGCTATCAGTCTCAGCAGAGTCATCAGCCACCATCACCAGTGTCTGGACTCATATGGGGATTTGTCTTGCTGCTGCTCAGGGCAGACACCCCTCGATCACAAATTCTCCCTGTAGAGTCTAAGCACCAAAGACATTCTGCAAAGACCTAATAATCACATATCTGCTTTAAGACAAATTAGGGCTGCAGCTATCGAGTATTTTAGTAATTGAGTATTCTACCAATTATTCTGATGATTAGACGATAAGAAATACTTTTTTATTATTAAAAAGCAATAGTAAATATACAAAAGATAAAATACCATGAGACTGGCCTCTTAAAATTAACAAGTAATAGTTTAATTGCAGGGAATATTGTCAGCAGGTGTAGGGCAATCCTTCAATATAGTAAATAAATGAAGGAGTTCCGAATGTAAGAGCCAAAGTCATCATGACATATTTTGTTGATACATGATAGTTATTTACTAGCTGTTGTAAAGTGCGCCTCGTAGTGTTGTGACCGAGAAGTCAGATGAAAAAGCTGCAGCAGTCAGCGAAGGAAGGAGGTTTGGCTCTTTACAGCTCTTTTGACTGTCATTTAGGACCAGTTGGATTACCTTTTTGTGGAATATATTTTTGTGGATATTCCATTGGATTATATTTTAGTTCTGCAGGAGGAGGAGTTCTACTTTGTGAAACATTTTTACTGTGTAAAAAAAAAAAATTATTCCTATCGGAAGGATTATTATTAAAACCGAAAGCTTGGAAGGGACATTTATGGTTTTATAACTTTTAAAAGAACGCTTAGAAAAATAACATTCTGAAGTAAAGACGTTTTTTCTGACCTGATGATGGAAGTAGCTAATAAGTGAGCCGTCTCTCTTTCTTCTCATCTCCGTTAAGAGTTGCACATGTGTACTAACGATAGAGGATGGTGTACGGATCAGGTAGTGACGAGAAGAAGTGAGTCCGAATAGAAGGGGTCAGCTTTCCATTGTTGTTTTATGCTTGAGCACCTTGAGTAGCTTGTAGTTTTGGTTTAAAAAAAAAGAAAAAGAAATAATCTTGATTTGGAAAAGAAATGGGAAACAAACAGCTGTCTACAGTGTTAAAGTCTTATATTGTTGACCTATCCACTGGATTTTGTAGATATATAACAATGTCATCTGACTTCCTCCTTTGCTGTCGTCACTAAAGCCCCTAGAGGGCTTTCTCATCTAAATGTAAACATTTTTCATTCTGGGGCGAGAAACCAGTGATCCTGTCATTTTTTTGAAGGACAGCCTCCATGTTGAAAGATGTTATCATGTCGGGACTTACTACAGCATGAACTGTGAAACCAAAGCTGTCAATATTTCAAAACAAATTCATAAATATTCATTTCAGCCTGAGGTGACTGCAACTCTGACTATGATAATTTTATATAAAAGCCAGGTCCTGCAAACACAGTTACTCCAGTCTGGGAAACACACTCAAACAACGATCACACTTTCTGTATAGTCAGAAAATAAGAGGCACTTTAAAACAGCAGAACATAAGACAAAAAGCTGTCACTTTGACCTACACTTAGTATGATCCTTCCCACATACTGTACATCTGGTGGAGGTTTGGACACTCATAAAGTGATGTAGTGTTTGTGAATGCAGACAAAGTTTTAAGTACTACAACATGGCGAGGGAGTAGTTTGTTTGATGTCGTGACTGATCTGCAAGTGGAGTGCTCTTTAATACTGTTTTTAAGGCGTATCCGCCCCACCACTGCGTGTGTGCACATTGTGTTTGTGTGTGGCCTCAGCCACTCTTTCTAAAAGGTCTTTTCCCCACAGTAAAAGCAGAGAGTAGAAGAGGCACAAACAGAGGGAAAGGTGAAAAAGAAAGGAAAATAGAATCAGCAAGAACAATAAGGACAGAGGGACAGTGTGAGGTCACGGTAAAATAGGACAAAATAAACCGTGAGTGTACTGCAGTTCAGCATAGCAGTTTCAATTAATCCATATGAAAAAAGTGGTCCTTTTGCTCTGATTTAAATGTCATTTCTAATGGCTGGGGTTACTGAAGCACTGTGTGATAGTACTCTCGCACACCTTGAAGTGGTATACGGCTCGCTAATAAAATACCAGCAATAATTACGGACAAATGTCAGTAAAAGTGACATCAAAGAATCGTTTTGGGAATAAGGAGAACTGTTTCAGGACATTTTATCACTGTACCTCTCTGTAATCTACACAAAATTTTCTAACATAAGATTCCTAGCAGTTATGCAGGATGAGCTAACACAAAGTGTGTTATGAAAGAGCCGTATTAAAGTGGTTTTAACCAAGTTGAACCAGTGCATTGTTTCAATCCATGGAGAATTCAGACATAGCACTTTTAAAGGCATTACAAAACAAACACACCACCTACTGTATTTGGGCGCTGACATACAATTTTATACACGTTGCCCTCAGTTCACAGTATTGGTCAGTGAGGAGTAAAAGAGAGATAATGGAGGGAGCTTCATGAATAAAAACACTTTATGCTTAGCTTCACTTTACGATCCGCTGTTGTCAAGCATATTTGTTCGTCACACTCTGAAAACCAACTGGGACTTTGCCCCTGTTTCCATTGTTGGATAATGCTATTACCGATTCACTGTATATATTTACCCTTTAGCTCCCCTAATCCTCTCTGCTGGACCTGCAGTGAATGTTAAACCAGGATGTAGTGAAAATACTGCTGATTCTATTTCTGAATACAAAACACAATGCATTTGTGAAGAAGAATGTGGCTCTCAACGATTACTGACCACTAAATTAGTAAAATATGGCACTTTTAAGTGCCCTACAGTTTCACTGTAAATACAGTTTCTGCTGTGGAATCAGACACAGGAGGAATAACTAGATGATGACTAGAGATGTCTTTTAGAGCGTGCTCCTAAAATAAAATACCTATGCTAAATTCCCCCAAAACAATCTTTTTTATTTTAGGTTTTTGTATTTCTTTCGACCCATCCCACAACTTTTGTGTTAGCGTTGAAAACTTAGGAACATATATATATATTTAAGCCATCACCAAAAATAACCTTTATTACAATAACCACAGCCTCCTTTTGTCAAGTTATTGGATTTTGTCCATTTTTTATTCCGTTTTATTTTTACTTCCTAATGCCAAATATTTGTAACATATGAGGTGGATGTGGCTCTGGAGGTAGAGCGGTCGTCTACTGATTGGCTGGTCAGTGGTTCGATCCACGACCCTTGCAGTCAGCGTGTTGAAGTGTCCTTGGGCAAGACACTGAAACCTGGTTTGCTTTCCAGCAACTGGGAATTCATAATTGCCTGTCCCAAGCCCAGATAAATGGGGAGGGTAGTGTCAGGAAGGGCATCCAGTGTAAAAAGCCTATGCCAAATCACATATGTGGCTCATGAAACAAGTTCTAATCCCAGGTTGTCACATGCCGAAGTTTTGTCATTTGCCCCTCGCGTCTTATCCACATGCACAAGGTACCCCTTGGCATTACTGGCTGACATGCTAAGCTTTCCCTCTCAGGGTGACGCACAAAGGCTTGTGCCCCGTGCTTCTTTTCCTGACGCACAAGGTCTGTGTTACTTTGGTTGAGCTTAGGTACAAAACATTGGTGATGTTTGGTTATGTTTAGGCACAAAAATCACATGGTTAGATTTAAGAAAAGATCAGTGATGTTTGGTTTCAACGGGACACGTCTCTTCGGTGAAGGTTGTGTGCGTGACCCTCCACCCCTCTTGGCACTTTCTTGTTTTGTAGCTCTTTTGTTCCCTCCCTGTAGTCAAACGGTGAAGGTTGTGCTGATGCAGACATTAGAGATACTGAGTACTTTTGGTCTTCAAAGCTGCAGTAGGCAGGACTTTTACCATTGACATTTACACTCAGTGTGTGGATGGTGCGTGTGATCTAGCACACCATTATGAACGAGGTATAAAGACATTTTAGGTGGAATATTGCTTTAGTTCAAAAAGAAGGCACCTTTCAATTTAGACAGCATGAGTGCACATCTTAAACAGATCAAGTTTGGCACCAGCATTCAATGATACTTGCATTATGGTATTTAGATATTTAGCCCTTTGTTGTTCCTGCTGCACTATGAACATAACAGAGATTTAAAGAAACTGCAAGAATCTGTCTTTTACTCCCACAGTTTTTTAAATCTCATTTCTCATCCTTGTTTTCTTCATCCTGTTTCATTTCCCTCTTCTGTCCCTCTTTCTCTGCTTCACTCACTCTCAACACCCGATTGCTCTCACATAAAATCTTGCACAGATGTTCCAATGTATGTGTGTATTTGTTTACGTGGATGTTTGCAGTGATCCTTTATATTGAATACTGCAGCACAAAGCATGCAGGCCAATGAAGGCTACACTTATCCCAGCTTCCTGGCCATTTCAATAGAATACAGCCTGCTCTTTATCCTAACACTCTCCCTCAACCTGCTGCAAACCAGCTATGGAGCTTTGGGACATGAACAAGGTGTAGAAGACTGTGGGTTGCTTAAAAAATAGGGGTTGAAAGAGAGGACGGGCTGAAGGGATTAGGAAACATAAAGGAAAATGGAACACTCCTACGGTTAAGAGTCTGAAAATGGTGCCAGGCACTGAGCATTACTACTGAGCATTGCAATTGTAATGCAGACCTACAGAAATTTCCTTTGTTACAAATTACTGGAAATTATTACACTGTGTAACAACTCCACCTTCTCTGGCAGGAAGACTTAATGGTAAATTATTGCACATAACTGATGAGCATGTGTCCTGGAGGAATGTAATGGATCCAGTTAGTTATGGACAGTCAATTTGCTCATTCTGAATTCCTCACAAGCCCTGAACTAAAAGTTAACTACATTGAATTCACTGTAAAGCAGCAGAGTATGGTCACGCAGATGACTCATTAAAATTTGCAGCTTTCTCACTTTTCCAGCAACTCTCTTTCTGCATGTTCTGCATGCTGAGTTCCCATTTTCAATTAATTCCCCCCTCAGCACTCTTAATAAACCAAAAATATGGTCAGAATGGGCCTAGAAGAGTGACAAAATTGAGGGAAAAATGTCACTGCCTTCTGCTATGATATAACGTTACAGTGCTTAATGTTGTATATTTTTTCCTTGGTATCAGTCACAACTAAACCTTAGTAGAGAACATGCACACTCGTACATAGCTGCTTTTTGCTAACTACTGCACTTTGTTTACCTTGCACTTATTTATTTATTTAATTAATTGTGTTGCACTGAAAGTCTTTTTAATTTACCAGGTGGTTTTTAAAATGCGAAATGTTATTTCGTTTTTATGTACCTACATAAGAATGACAAATAAAAGGAATCGGAATCGGGCGTGGACAATACAGTTGGCAATGTTCAATACCTTCCTGGCCTAGGAGAGAATCTGCAGGGGTCTGTTCTGTTCAATCAGACCTTCAATGACAAAGAACCCCTCCACACAAAAATGTATTTTTCTTATGTTTTTTTACACTAAAATGTCTGACCTGGACTATACTGACTTGTATCTGTCCAAAGTTTGTCACTAGAGGAGTCTTTTCACATTCCTCTACTGAACGGGGAGATGTCTCAAAAATCTGACATTCAAACAGGGATTAGAAACGAAAGCGAAAACCGGAAACAAACGAAATTTTAGGATGAACGTAATCGAAAACAGGAACAAAAACAATTTCAGTTGTTCCGGAGTGAAAACGATATTTTCAATATTAGATAACCGGTAAATAACGCTATTTATCGTTCCAATGAACTTTTCTTGAAATGTTAAGGGCTTTTCAGACGGGGGCGACTGATGTGGCTCGTAATTCATTTTCAATGAGAGGCGAGTGGGCAAGTAGGGAGGCGCGGGCGATCGCACAGGCAGAGCGACAAGCGGGCGCGATCCCGTGAAAGTGTCGCGGTCGTGCTCGTCACACGCACACGCCCGCCTGCGGCCGGAGTTGAACTTTCCTGAACTTTGACTACACTACAAGATGGACGAAAGGCCGTCTCCATGGTTACGCCTGCCGTTTACTCGCGGGGCGCTTGTCTGCCCGTCTATTCGCATAAGGAGTGCAGTGAGACCCCGCGTACCGGCTAGGATCCACGGGGTCTCACTGCACTCCATGTGCTTAGTGTCGCCCCCTGTCTGAAAAGCCCTTTATGCGCCTGATACTGCCAGATAATGAGCCATATCTCCCTGGCCCTGCATTCAACTGCGAGGTGGTAAGATGTTATCTATCCAATACTACATGTCCTTACTTTTTCCAAATTATAAATGACTGAAACAGTTAAATAACCTACCTACTCAGTAGACCCGTTTCCA
>JBBPCS010004055.1:0-11668 GCA_037974645.1 Hollardia meadi
AGGCGGGCGGACGGGAGCGTTCATTACACGCACCAGTGCACACACATAACCCCGGCTCACACACACACACACACACCTACCACACACACCCTTTCCTGCAGGCAGAGAGAACAAACCGCCTGTGATTCACCTTCCTGTCTCGTCACACATCTCACACAGACGAACAAGAATACAGCTACCTGCTTCTCTTTCTTTCTCTCTTTCTTTCATGAACTGTACATCTGTTACGTGCATTCCTCTCTTTTATCTTTGCCTCCCAGTCTCTCTTTGCGTTCCTTCAGTATCATCAGCTCTGGAAAAAAAAAAAAGATCAACACAGTCCGAACACATCAAAAAAAACAACTTTTGGAGTGCATTTAAGTCTCTCAGTTGCTTTTAGCAGCTTGTAAAAACTCGTGAAAGGCCTTAAAACACGCAGACGTCTCTATAACTCCCTGTTTTTACAGAGGTCTGCTGGTTTTGATTTACACTCGTAAAAATCTCCCAAAAACATACAAAACTAGAAGAGTAAATGGATTTTCAAGTGCATGAATACGTCTCAAAGGCAGTCACATGGAGGATGAGGATGTCTAAAATGTCTGATGTACACATGAGCTTTTTATGTGAATTTAAAATGTTGTTTTTAAATGTGATGTCTTACACTACACATTCATTCATCCATTATCTATCGCCGCTTATCCTATGCAGGGTCACGGGGGGCTGGAGCCTATCCCAGCTGTCATTGGGCGAGAGGCGGGGTACACCCCGGACAGGTCGCCAGTTCATCACAGGGCTGACATATTGAGACAAACAACCACAAACTCACATTCACACCTTCGGGCAATTTAGTGTCACCAATTAACCTGCATGTCTTTGGATGTGGGAGGAAGCCGGAGTACCTGGAGGCAACCTATGCAGACACGGGGAGAACATGCAAACTCCACCCAGAAAGGGTGGAAACAAACCCAGGAGCTTCTTGCTGTGAGGCGACAGTGCTAACTAATTATTGTTTATTAGAGAAAATTTGGGCTTATTTGGGGTTTTATTAGTAAGAATCAATACATGCAGCACTTTGTCAGAGTTTATTTTGATTATTTACAGAAAGGTTTTATTAAAACATTTTTTTTAAATATATATATAAACACAACATATAATACAGACACAAGTAAATTTGATATTGAAAATAATATTTGCACCACACAAACTGTGGTATTTTTTTTATTTATTCATTCATTCATTTATTTGTTTAATTTTAGTGGACTATGGTGTATAATCAGCAACTTATATGCACAATCACACAATGCACTTTTTGATCGATCAATGTCGCAAGAGGACTTTGTTTACTGTAAAATACTCTGTATACACTCATTGAGACATTCAGGTAAATTAATTTCAAACAAATCTGGGATTTTTTTTCTGGTAACTGGTAAAAAAAAAAAAAAATCTGACTCTGATGATCATTAAGTACAATCCATCCAGTAAAGGCCCGAAAAATGCTGCCATCTTTAAACCACTGAGCGTGGAAGGCGCAGGGAGTTTTGTTGCCGTCCATCACTGCTGGTCTCCACCCCATTACAGCAGATTCAGCTCAGACAACTTGACAAATGATTGGCTGTGTCTCGGTGACCCAGCGGCCCAATCAGCACAGGAACGTGTGGATGAAATTGCAGGGCAGATAATGTTGCTGGCAGATGCATCATTAATTACTGCCCTTCTATCAATATCTAATTATACTGGCTGTCTGGCTGAGCGAGAAGGAAGATGAACCTCGTACTGGAAGTCTTTATATTGGCAATATAGCCACCAAGCCGTGATGGTGTCCCTCTTGAAGCAGCCATTTTCCCGCCAGGTCATCACTGCCCGGAGCTCTGCCGGATTTCATTTTCGCTGTTTAATCAGAGGCTATTTTACTCTCGGGGTGCAAAGTGAATACAATTAATTTCCATTAACCACCTGGCAGGAAAGATAAAACAGCAGCAGTGTGAGAGTGAGAACCACTGCCTTATAATGAAGCCTGTCATTTTTATTTTATGTGTTCTGTCTATATTAAGGTAATTATTTTAATGGGATATTTTTTTAATTTTTTTTTTTTACAACACAACAACTTTTAGAAACTGTCGCTACAGATTTCAGTTGAAAAATACCCAAAATGAGCACATCAGTTTAAAATGATCTTCCCATGGTTGTTATTTCTTTGTGCACAGTTTACAGAAAACAAGGTCCGCTGTGACAAGCAGAACTCAAAAAATCTTCCAGATCAGGAGAAAATGCACAAAATAAATAAATAAAAAGCAAAGTCCTTATGCTCCGGAGAGAATGCTAACAAACCAAATTCTGTACAATTTTCTGAGTTTTTAAGAAAATCTCAATCTTCCACATTTTATTTATATATTTATTTACTGACCTTTTTCAAGTATTTTTTAAATTTAATCATGTTTTCTGTCAACATTATTTCCCCACATTATGGTCTAGTGTTGAGCATATACAGCAATTATGATGGAACATACTAATTTCTTTAATTCATTTAGGTTTCTGCTTAGAAAAAGTTACATTTTGACGTATGCGTCAAATCATAGAATGTAAACTCTTCCTGGTATCATTTTAAAGACCTCAACATAAAGAAACCCACATTAATTCTTACAAATATTTATAGAGTTTATTAAAACACATACTACACATACTGACATACTGCAGACATGTTGTACATTTTGTTGTTTTTCTGTTGCAGAAAATGATCTTTTGTTATTTTTCCGTGGCTTTATTTCGGAGTTGACAAGTATCGATCTGAGATTTGTTTCTCCTTGGATCCATTGTTTGTTCATCCATTGTTCTCAAAATGTTCAACTCTGAGTACTGTCTAAACCGAACGCCTCGGCCACTTTGAGAACACAAAACGCCAGCAGACTGCCAGTGTTTGTGTTTCTAAATCTCCATCATTCGGAGAAGGTGAAATGAAACCTGCTCTCTCTCAAACGGCACCACGAAGTCTAAATAATTTGTACTACCGATGAACTTCAGGTACTTATTTTTATCAAAACGGATCTTTTATAGGGTATGTAATGTCTCAGAAATAAAACTTTGTATAGCTATGACATCAATAAAACAGTTGAAAAGGAATCTGCCGCCAGATAAAAGTTTTGGACCTGTAACAAAAGCACCATTAAGGTTTTAATCAGCTCGCAGTAAGAAGAGACAGAGTGCATTAGCTAAAGTATGTAGCTGGGAGCAGGCTGGTTATTTTGGCAGTTAGATCATTGTTGCATTAATGTGTTTCCCTCAAGAGGACGATGCAGCTGTCCTTGAGTAAAGCACTTAAATGCTATTGCCTCAGTAAACACTCGGCTGCCGAGCGGTCAAACAGGGGAAAGGACTGCGGATGGATTGGCCTGCTGTTGTGCAGTGGAGGTGAAAGTCAGGCTAAAGAACGCAGCAGCGTTTTAATAACATGCAATGGACCTGAATCTAGATTGTATGAATGAGCAAGCAGATCTTTTGTCTTATAAGATAACAATTTATTGATCCCCCCAGAGGAGAAAATCGGGTGTTACAGCAGCAATAAATAAAAGATTTAACACAGAAATAATTAAAATAATATAAAATTTAAAGAATTGGAAAAGATAAAAACTACACAGAGCAATCCAAGTCAAAACCCAAAATTACAATATTAATTGGTCAATAACATTACACATACAGCACCAACAACAACAACAACAACTAGGGAAGCCTTATATTTAGCCTAGCCAAATTGCCTTTGCTATGTCGTAACACATATTGTGAAATGATGAATACCACAAAAAACACAAAGTCTAAGCTTTATGATAGAGGACTCTTATTAATATTTATTTGAATTCATTACGCAACCTGCTCTCAACGTACCGAAATTTGGCACAGATTCATCGAACGTAAAGTGTCCCAAGCGGAAACAAGATTCCACTGAAGCGGTTGTTGATCACTAGTGGCCCTTACCAACCCATTAAGAGGAGTGAGGGGCCAGTAGTACGTAACAATCAACGTGGTTGAATCACTGCAACCACTAGAGGTCCTTGATCACTCATAAATGTGCACAAAAATTAGGCTGATGGGTCCGGTGGGGCGATCAGCTGCGCTTACAGCTGGCAGAGATAATAACGAGCAAAAAAAACCTCTACAATGCTGATCAACAGAAGCCGAATAGTATAATAATAAGTGTGACATTTGCTCTGTACGTATTCATTAAGGGATTGAGGAAATGTGTTTGTCCTTGTACAACACCGGGTCGTTGTAGAACCCTTCATGCTTCACACATACAGTATATAGAGAAATTTTAATTTAGAATAGAATAGGATCATTTAAAAATAAAAATAGACGAATCACAAAACATGTGTAATGCAGTGCAATACAAGTAAGGTGGAAATGAGGCAAAAAGTGCAAAAATAACTAAATGCTAATATTCTGTAAAGTTGCAGTGCAGTTATGGATCCGGTGTCTGAGTCCGTTGGGTGGAAGCGTGAAGCTTCACCTCTGTGCTGACTCAGAGGGGTCTGGTTGTGCAGGTTGTGCAGCTGGCAGGAAGGACCTTCTGTGGCGGTCCTTGTTACTGCAGAGCCGGTTCAGGCTGTTAATGAATGTGCTCTGCTGTTTGAACAGGAGGTCGGAGGTGTAGAAGTAAAGAAGCTCCACTCAGCTTTAATGAGTCATGTTACAAAATGACCTAGAAACCTACGTAAAACTTATATCAAAAGATATTTTGGTCTCCCACTCAGCTGTGGAGGATGACATGACATGTTCGTCTATTGAGATGGCCGTTGCCTACATGTAGGATCCATCACAACACAACATGAATGACGAACTTAACATAGAGGATCAGCATCAAGGATGACACCTGACAGCACCAACAATAAACGCTTCCGTCTATAATCACGGTTTTATGAATGCAAGTAAACCTTGAACCATTCGTCATCACTCACTCTGCGGTGTAGATGGACTGCATCTTGTTCCTTCTCAGTCAATAGAAAGAGTGTGAGACAGACTGGAGTAAAACTCAGATCCAAAATGAAGTCAAACAGAACGGGGAGAAAGGCAGTAATATAGTAGTAATGTCTGAAAAACAAATGTAGAGTCATAATTACTTTATGTGAACAGAAAGTTATATTTTCACCTCCTGAACCGACAGCAAAACATTCTGTAGCCAACTGGGCGCAAAAAAGTAATCTGTCATTTTCTAATTACATTATCTGACAGTCAAATTCCCAAAAAAAGTCAAGAAAAACATGAAGCCTGCATTTTATACTGTGGCCTTTCCTCTGGTTCACAGTTCCACCTTGCAGCACCGACAACATCATCAACATCTTTTACTTCACATTATTAGAGTTGAAGAGCTCTCTGCGCTCCTATTGGTCAATATTCGGAACCCATCAGAACATGCTTGTCCTTCTGTCAGATGCACCATTGTTTGTCGTCCACTATGATACACTACACAGGATGAAATAGTCGCATTGCAGGACATGCAATGCCAAGTAAGGCAAGTTAACTCCAACATGTCATGCTACAACTTTTTTTGCTGCTTGAGTCAACAGGAAAACTCGCAAGGTTGCAAATGATCCAGACGTCTGGTGACCAAAATACTTCATTAGTTAAAATGGCCAAGATCTAAAAGGGGACGGAGCTTTTTGAATTGAGTTGAGGTCTATTTGTTAATGCAGTGCCAGTTTTTCGTGACCTATTGAATTGCTACCTGCTACAAAAGCAGCAATGTCAGCTGTAAATTCCTGCATTTAGTAATATCGCAATAGATTTCACAGAAAAGAAAAACTTTGCATGTCAGTTTTTTTTCCAATATGGTGCAGCCCTCAAAGTCATACGTTTGCAGGTTCAGTTAAAGTTTGCAGGTGCACACAGTTCAGTCATTTCCTGAACCTAACCACGTGATTTTTTTTTTTTTACCTAAACCCAACCAAGCGTCACTGATGCTTTGTGCCAAAACTTGAGCACAGTAACGTAAACCTTGTGCGTCAGGATAACACGTGTGGGGCGTGAGCCTTTGCGCGTCGGCTAGAGACGCTAAAGGCTTAGCGCATCGGCCGGTGATGTCTGGAAATGTCTGGAAGGAGGCATGACAAAACATCTGTATGTGACGAGCTGGGATGAGAAGGGGTTGCGATTCTACATTAGTTGTTTTCCACTATGTAATGTATCCTTACACTATCCCATGTAGGGCGTCTACATGGGATCAAACAAAGTATTTGTTCGATACCTGACACCAGTCAAGTCGTGCCATCCTCCAGCTAATCCTTAGAGGTGTGATGTGATGTCGTGTTGGTATTTCCAGCAGCTAAAGAGGGGCAGAGCAGGTGTTAACACTCTGGAATGGCAATATGGTGTCAGTTGCTCACAGCCAAAGACTAATGGCTTCTGTTTTCATACAGCGACGTTCAACGATCGTAAAGGCAGGAATCCATCACAAAAGAAGCAGAGACAGAAATTTCCCCTCTGGATTCAGCCTCAATAAACCAGCATGGGATGCAGCCAAAGGTTCCGTCTGCAGTTTTCTGCTTCTTTATCGGCTATCGCTGTCCTCATTTTCTTGGTACAAAAAGTTCCTTTCTTCGAAATCCACATGTCTGCATCGGCAGGTGGACCTGACAGGTTGAGTGGAAACATAAAAATGTTTTTGTAACGTTCCTGCCAGAGAGCCCCGGTGATATCTGATCGGTCGTCCAGCAGCGCCTGATCTGTCACCTCCCTGCTGTCTCACCTTCCTACCACACTTCAAAGAGCATAAAAACCTCGGGCAGCTGCAGGTCAATTATCGTCAGTCGGTCAACCCCTGAGCTCAGATTATTTCACAGACGACTTCTGGGAATGATAATCAATGCTCCCGGCTGTCAGCAGGCGCTGCCTCAAATTATTAAAAAGACCAGAATAACTCCTGCGGGGTTGTTGAGAAAAGGAAATGTTTTGCCATTTATTGCATTGTTCTTCTTGTTACACTGCCACATCAAATTATTCTCCCTCCCGCGTGCACCAGTGTTCAAATCTTCCAGGGAGGCTTATAAAGAAATACTGTGTCAATATTCTTGTGAGCAGGAGGTGTCTGCTATTATGTTCTAACACAGACAAGTCGATGTGGTGCTCTCATTGGGACACATTTGCACAAGCCTGTGCAAACCATGTTAAGGTAAGATACACTATCATAAGATCCACTTAATTGACTCCCATGGGGAGAAACTGGGTCGTGGTTGGAGGAAAAAAAGAGGCAGCTGTAGAAAATGAATGAAAAGGCAATTGAGAATATAAATATTTATAAGCCTCTGTGATGCATATGAAAGTTTCCCGTTTAAAAGGAACCTCACAATGATGGAATCCGACAGCCAGCAGTTTAAACATTTACATAAAATGAAAGAGCAAAGAAAAATTGTAAGGACGTCGTTATGAAGAGGAAAATTCTTTCAGACTCTTTTAATAAAGAAAACCTCCATTAAATCCGAGCAGTTCTTCTCACATGTACATAAAGCTTTACTTACTGTAGTTCTCTGCAGTCACTGTCACAGACCACAGAAGAATATAGAGACTTCAGCATATACAAGCTGACTTCTTCTCACGTTATTGTAATTTCATGGTCATTTTAGATATCCTGTATTAATGTTCTCAAAAGCCTGAACAGAAGCAGTGGAGTGAAATTCAATTCCAACAATTATTTCTTGCTTTCTGCAATATCTGTTTCCTTATTAAATTATTGCTGCACTGTAACTGTATTTCTGGTCCATTACTTTTGGATTTAATTAAATTTTTTATATATTTAAGACATCTCAAAATTTCCCAGAGCCCACAGAGAATTTTCAAGAAGTACTTTGTTCGTACTGGAGATACTGGACATAATTATAGCTTAAGTATGGAAGTCTGAATGCACTATTCTCTACAACCTTGGTATTCACATCATCAAGAACATCATCCGGTGAGTAGCGAGCACACCTGTCTCATCATTACCAGCAACTTCTGGCACTTAATCTGTACTTTCACTCTCAAGTGAATCAAACAAGTTGCTGAGTTTGGCACATTTGGCAGCATCAGCTCATAAAGCATGGGAAGACACGTCAAAGAGACATTCTTGTTCACTCCACCGGTTTCTCCTTTTCAACAGCCCAAGAGAATCGAGACTTGTTCACGTTCTCGTGTCTCCCCGGAGTCTCCTCCATGTTTTCTACCTGCCCAGTTTGTTGCTTCCTGTGTGATGCTGGAGAGAGCGAACCTGTTGGTTGTTGATAATGTTCATGTTCTTCACTTCACTGTTTGCATGAGCCAAGACTAAAAACTTGTGATGATGTTGAACACATTTATCACTGGCTCTTGAGAGCCAGCAACCAGCCCGCCCCACTGGGAATCTTCCCCTTTCTCCAGATTAGCTACTCTGGGCCTGCCAAAGAAAAAGATCCTAATTGATGGAGAAGGCGAAGAAGGTAAAACCTTAGAGGACGACGAACATTCATTCCACAGAAAGTGTTATTTTTTAATATCTCGTGATATTTTGGACGAGATGTTGGGAGAGTTCCAGCCGTGTTTGTGGTGACAAAAGTAGGTATTTTAAGGCAAAACATGATCTTTTCCTAACAAAGTGGCTTTTGTACCTCAACCTCACCAGCCCTTAAGAACTTCGTCACAACTGAAAATTGAAATGGAAAGTTTCATCATCAAATGCAAAATTTGAACATAATCGGGTCGGGTGCAAAGTCTCATGCCTTGTTGACCCACTCACGCACCCTGACCTCCTCCCTAAAAAGTTTGAACCCGTTCTCATCCCAGCTTGTCACATCCCGACATTTTGTCACGAGTCCTTCATGTCCAGACACGCAAGGTACCCTTTGGCATCGCTGGCAGATGTGCAGGGCGCGGACCTTTGCGTGTCGGTTCGGTTCGTTTAGGCACAAAGTTTAGGCACAAAACGGGGCCGTGACAAAACATCGACATCTGACGAGCAGGGCATGAGAACGGGCTGAAAGTTTCGTGACTCAACAACATCAAGCTATCTGCTTCGCTCCTGACAGAGATGAGTCATAGCTTGCACCGCCACTAGAGGTCCTCCTCAGGCATTTGAGAAAACTGCAAAAGCTGTGGTTTCCTGTTTAGACGGTTTTTAAAACGTGTCATTTTGAAAGGCACTGACAAATAATGTATTTTGTCATTTTTGTTTGGAAGACTCCAGAAGCTATCATCAATCGATCCAAATTTTCCATCGATTGACTACTTGATTGAACTGTTTCTGCAGTACACAATGTTACCAAGAACAAGCTGCGTTTTTCGTCCTGCACTCATCAATACTGCTAAAGCTGCTCTTTCCTTTAGTGCAATCCAGATGAAGCGAAGGTCTGAAGACGATTAGCTGAGCCGAGAACATCGGATAAACAAAATAAACCCTTTCAAAGATTTAAATGTTCTGATTGGGGCGGGGGGGGGGGGGGTCTATGATGTGCAACAGCGTGGTTTAATGCGACGTAAATCCTTTACATCCACACTTACCAGTAATCAATGCTACTGTTTTTTTTCCCTCCAATTATCAAAATGTGAAGGAGGAAAAGTGAGAGCTGTAGCAGCCAGCAGCTGAGCAGAGGATTAGAGTTCATTGTCCTCTCGCTGTACTGAGAAAAATGTGTGAAATGAGAAGCAGCGTTTCCTCATCTGCAGGATTATCTCAGCCGGCCGTGTTGTAAAAGACACTCAGATGTGGGGTTCCTCATGTTCCTGGAGACACTTGACCTGAGGGGGAAAAGACACAATCAACGCCTCAGAATCCACGTCTTTGTCGGCCGTAATGCCGATCTGAGAGAACTTAAGCCAGTTGCACATATAAAGCGTGACTGTCACTGTAGTCTGATGAATTGTAGCTCCAATGGGCACAGTCTATGTGCATGAGGAAATCACTGTCGTTAGTGTTTGTGAGACCGATATAAAATAAGTGTTTTCTCCTGTGTCACGGTCCGCTGCTTGTTTGACCCATCCACCCTCCTCCAACTGTGGACTTTCTCACTCTTCATACTACGTCATCTTACATTGTTTTCTCTATCGCATTCGCGCCTAAAAAATCATGAGAAAATCCTAATGAAGACGGCTTTAAATGACACAAAAAATGCGTTTGGTAACACGCAAAATGACTTTAGACTAGGCTTGTCAAGCAAATACCATTTGGTGAGACCAGGCTGGTTTTTCAAACATCGCCAGTTAATGATGGTTAGTGAACGAATGGTCATATATGAGAGGCCCAAACTGGGGAAAGTAACCAAGACATTACTTGTTCCCCAAACTTAAGCAACGTTTTTGAGTTAAACTTAAAGAGAAAACCTTTTAAAAAAAAGTTCATTGGGCATATGTTGCCACAAGTGGCTTAAAATAAAATAATAATAATAATTCGGGTGGTATTGTGTTTATTTTTCTAAACGTATTAGACAAACG
The DNA here is from genome assembly GCA_037974645.1 of Hollardia meadi. NCBI lineage: Eukaryota > Metazoa > Chordata > Actinopteri > Tetraodontiformes > Triacanthodidae > Hollardia > Hollardia meadi. The sequence goes on from JBBPCS010004055.1 coordinate 10,402, forward strand.
TACAATATAGTCCACTCTTTCATTGTACCCTATGATAAAGTACAAAAAATCTTTTCTTCTGTTGCTATTTTGGTATCACTCGCATTTTATTCAACATTATTTTCATTTGGTTCATTTCATTTGATTCGATGACTTATTTCCTGTCGCATTCACACATTCATTACTTTCCTCTCTGCATCGCTTCACTTACAGCCGCTAGAGTGGGTTTTTATATGATTATCTCCTTCTATTACTGAAGAAATGTTTGGTCCAGTCGGTCGACACCCTCTGAATGTCAAGCTGCTCTGCAGGTCTGATGTATGGCAGCCGGCGTCGCCACGCCAGCAACCTGGACTCTCAATGCCGCGAGTCAACACGCCCCAAGGACAAACCAGCAAGACACACAAAGCCTGGAGCATTAATTATTCAGAGTGGCAGATAAATGTGTTTTACAATTCTACTCTTGCTTTTCACAGCAGTTTCAGCTGGCGGGAGGAAAAAAAGAAGCGCATGTTGTCCATTAATATGCACTTTATCCCCTAAACCCCCCCAAAACAAATGCAGTTCACTGAATTGAATGGCGACAAATGCAAAGAGGAGTGAGAGAGAGGAGTTTGAAAAGCTGTGTTAGAGTGCACGTGTGAATAATACATTGCCGGTATAGTAACCCTTATTTTCATAATTGCACTGAAACTGAGGCGTTAACTGAAAGAGTTCATTGATTGTTATGCTGAAGTTAAATATACATGGTGAGAGGCTGCAAAGGGGAAAAAAGAGTTATTTTTAAATTATTTCCAAACTTGAATTAAATTTCACTTTGATTTAGATTGTGTGTTAATCTGCAGCCAATGTTGCTCTTATTGTTGTCACGCTTTTTTTTTTTTATTAAAGTGAAATGAAATTTAAATAATGCTCTGTTTGGGAGTCGGCTTGTTGCCAGTAATAAAGATGGACGACACGTCTTTACTTCCTTCCACCCGACAAAAATGCCAAAATATCCCGGGTACGAGCTGCCATCTTGAGCTGGTGACGTCATTTGGAGCAAGAGTCTGCGCAGTAGTGACCGGGCGGTGGAGCCGCGGTATCGAGTTCCCGCCCATACACCCGCCTGACTCAGCTGTCAATCATGACATTTCATTACCTAAAACAACAGAAACCATCTTTGGGAAAAATGTATTTGACGTGTACGTTGACTTTTTAGTTTGGCCGATGTCCCATCTGCTAACATGGAGGGAGAGTGGGTTCATGACCTACACTGCAACCAGCCACCAGGTGAGGTGTTTTGGCT
>JBBPCS010004056.1:0-11668 GCA_037974645.1 Hollardia meadi
GAACACACCACTGCACTACCATCTACAGTATATACACAGTGTCTTATCATTTTGTCATTTCATCATATGTATATTGACTTTATTCATCACTGTTGCACATCTGTTCTTATATTCTGTACATGTACCCTGTATTTTTGCACACCTTATTTGCACGTCCTTATTGCTCTTTGAAATGTTTTGCCCTTTTCTCTCCCCTGTATATAGTGTACATATCTTTATTCTATTCTATTCTATTTTGTAATTTCTAAGTTGTTGCTTTTTTATGCTGCTGTTACAAAACAATTTCCCTCACGGGATTAATAAAGTATATCTATCTATCTAAAGCTTCTACAGAAGAGGATTAGGGCCACATGTGAAAATTTATTTGAGTTCTGACCTTTTTTTTCTCAGAATTCTAAGGAAAAAATCTGAGAAAAACATCAGAATTTTGAGATTAAAGTCAGAACTCAAATACATTTTTCTCGTGTGGCCCTAATAATCTTCCATAAGCTTCTGTATTAATATTTATGTGATTAATCTTTAGTGTAATATCCCTTTAAGTCGAGACTGCAAAGTCACATGCGAGTGTGTCATGTGATTATTGAACTGTGAGTGGAAAAGTAGCTTCGGGCAGTCCTGCTTTGTGCTCTTAATGTTTGCGAAGCAGCAGAAAAACACGACATACATGTGACAAGTTGGACCAACTGCACCAAACCTACCAGGTAAGAAAAATACGCCGTTTTCCACACAGAAACTAAAAATATATCCGGTTACAGTCATTCAACCCGGCTAGCTTTATTGTTAGCCACCTAGCCTGCTAAGCTAACTTGGCTTGCTTCCCTTTGGATTAGCTCATTTTTACAAAGCTAGCTACTCGTCTGACGCTAGCCAGCTCGCTAATTTCAATTATCATGAGCGAAAAGTTAGCGTTATTTGTTGTTTATACACGTTAATTCCTTATGTTTTACTGCATTACTGTTCAGTCTTTTCACGCAGCATCATGATGACTGTCATTTTTCTTCTTCAGGTTCGGAGTATGAACACCTGTGCCTTTTGTTCATAATAACTGAACTCATTCTGCCTGCCTCCAAGTCATCTGCTAATAATGGTAAAAACAGACGCTACTAGCTAAATAGCTTCACATTTTTTTTGGTCATTAATAATTCATTAGCTTCTGTGTGAGGGTTGAATTTGTACTGGGAAGTTTTTAATTTATCTGAGGTGTCGGCAGCCCTGAAGCTGGGAGAGATTCAGCATCATGGCTGCAGGACACTTTTAGCTAATTTTAGCTAACATTTTGTCAAAGAGTTGATTTTCTAACCATCTCCCGACAGACCCTTTAAAAACTGCACCAACTGTAGCTTTATAATTCTCTACATGGTTAAATGAATTAAAGTGGAAAAACTCAAGTTTATAGCTTGTATATTTATAACATTTCTGTGACACTGCATTAGATGCTGGGAAAATTATCACACATTGCAAGCCAGATGCTAATCAGAGGAGGGCACCGTGTTTGAGCTGCCACGATTAGTTGCCGACTATTTCGATAATTGATAAGTTGTTTAAGTCCCAGCTTCTTAAATGTAATAATAATAATTTAACTTTATTTATGTGGTGCCTTTTTAAAAAAGTTTGCAGCAAAGCAAGAGCAGGATACTCTCTGGGCTCGCTGTGGTCATATTTATAAGAATGCAGAAAGTCAAATGGTCAGGCCAAACATAAATAAGACAAGATTGAAGAAAAATACAGTTAAAACAAGGAGAACAAAGATGGAAAATCAATACAAAGCAATAAAAGGACAGCAGCAAATTAAAATGACTAAAGGCAATAAAAAAGAATACAGATAAAAAGAATAAGAGCAATACAAATTTAAAGAATAAAAGCAATACGATAAAAAACAATTAAAAAATGAATAAAATAAAAACATAAAATGCTTTTCTTTGTTATTTATGACCTTAAATGAAGAGTCTTTGGGTTTTTGACTGTTGGTTGGACAAAAGAATAAATTCAAAAAATGTCACTTTCAGCTCTGGGAAATTATAATGAGCATTTTTCACAATTTTTTGACATCTTTTTTATTAAATGATTAATCGATTAATTGTGAGAATAATTGGCAGATTACTCAAAAATTTAAATAATCGTTAATTGCAGCCTGTGTGTGTGTGCGCGTGTATTTGTTTTCTGCTGGTGTTTATTTCAGCTGTTGTGATGCAACTCTTTATCTGCAACTCTTTTGATAATGGATTAATCATTTAAGTTGTTTTGTGTGCAAACATATCTGGTTGGCTCTTCTCCTGTTTGTGGATTTGCTGATTTCTTTATGTTTAATTTCATAGTAATTTGAATATTTTGGAGTTTTAGACAATCGATGAGACAAAGTAGTTAAAAAAAACAACAACTCTTGGACATTCTTTCACTTTAATTTTCGATGTACTAACCTCAGACTCTCCTGTCACTCATCTTTCTTCAGTAACTTATCAGTTGCTGAAGTTGACTGATAGCATTTGTGCAGTTTTTGCTCATGAAAGATAAATATTTTAGCTAAAATCAAATGTTTTTCCTTTAATGCTAAATAACCTCTTTGTCTACTTGAATTGTGCAATTTTTGGTTGTTTGCTTTTTTTCTGTTTATCAGACAGAAGTTATTGGACATCATTTACTGACTCATCAAATCAAAGAGAGCTGCAGCGATCAGTCAAATAAAATATTTGATCAATAGAAAATTAACCAGCAACTATTTTGATAATCAATTAATTGTTTTTATCCACTTATCAATCAAAATTGCCCAAAATGATCTGGTTATGATGGAAAACTAAATGTTTGCTGGAGGAAAAACAACTCTAATAGTAAACGGTAATTAAATCTTGACTGTTTTGACACTGTTATACACGCATGAAAGGGCCATGAACTGTACAGCAAAGCTCAGGATTGGTTAAGTGTCGAAATCCAGTTTATCAGTTGGAATGTTTTCTGAGCTGCTGTGACTTTTTGTTCCTTTTGTTATCCTCCTCCAAACTGATTTAGTGGTTTCTCTCAGTGAAAGGAACACCGAAACCAAGGACAGAAAGCAGAATTTGTTGACAATAGTTCAGGATCCTGTTAGACCAGATTGCATCATACCACCCTGCTGACAGCCCTCTTGTCTCCCTGCATTCAGACTCTGCAGATGGGGCTCTTGTGTCTGGCTCTGCTGGGCCTGAGCGCAGCACTGGTCTGTCCTGATGGAGGCATGTGTGAGGACAAAAACACCTGCTGCAAGAACACTGTGGGAGGGTACGGATGCTGCCCGCTACCACACGTGAGTTAACCTGTGTCACGTTCAGGTGACTTGTTTGCTATTTGAACGGGTACAGAGCACAAGCACACAGTAATTCTTTTATGGTTCAGTCGTTTACAGCAGTGGAGGATGATATCTTTTACCAAAGTGAATGAGTTATTTACATTTTACCATTCAGTGGGACATGTGAAGTTGTCAAATTAGCTCCATCTTAACCAGCTACAACATTAAAATACTGCTCAATGTATCAGTAACAGTAATCCAGTATTATAATTAGCGTTTTGGTTAAGGTTTCCGGTTTTAATGGTCGGGTGTACGAGCTTAACCCGGTTTAATTTTTTGCAACCCGACTAAACCAGCATTTGTCAGCTGTAGGTGGAGAGAGCTAGTAGCGTGCAGCTAGTTAGCAGGAACCCCAGGATAGCCGATTAGCTCAGTGCTACAGGTGCCGCCTCCCTGTTGTGTTGTATTGTTATTAGAGTTGAGAGTTGTGCAGAAAGCGCTGCTTAACTACTCTGACCGACGTTCACAATTCTGATCAGTAACGAGTTGGTGCAGGTTATGCTGTTAAATGTTATGATACCCACTCGTACTTCAGTACAAGTTTTGATCCGCTCCGGTTGCCCTGTTAAAGTTACTTGCATTGCACTATCAACACTTCCCTGTATCAGTTTCAAATTAAAAGCCCTCTCAATACATCTCAATGGACAGAAACCCTTCATTTCAAGGCTTTTACTGTGAAACATTTGCAGGAACATGTGGAAAACTCAGTGACTTGAGAGGTTCCAATGTGCACTTGAAACATAGCGGCTGCCATCTTTTCTTTAGTTATTTTATCTGGAGACTTACTTTATTATTTTGATGTTTAACTTAGAGAAGAACGGCTAAGTTGAAGAAGAATATAAGATAAGTTGAATGGTTGGTGTGAAAAATGAAAATACAATGTGTCTAAGTTGTTCTAAAAGGTTGTGGTGCTGTTCACATTCTCATTTGTGGGTTTACATTACGTTCCACTCTGGAGCGAATGACAGATGGCCAGCTTTTATTCATTGTTATACAAGTTGTTGTTTTTTTATAAAAGTACTGTACTGTTGGGGAGTTTAATCTGTAATAATTTTTCATATTTTAATCAAATGTTGTGTTTATATAAAATCTGCTTCTGCAAAGTAACTCATTGAAGAATATTACCCTCTGAAATGTAGTGTAAAAGTATAAAGTAGCAGAAAATAGAAATATTCAAGTAAAGTAAAAGTATCTGGTTTTTAAATGGTTCTTTTCCTCAGCTCTTAGAAACAGGACTAAACTTTAACACGTCTGTTTCAGGCAGGTTGACAGTTGACAACATCTTCTTTGCTCCTTTTTCCTTTTGTAAACATTTCTGCGTCTGAATTTCATGATGTTTGATCAGCTGAAATTCCTCCGACACATCCTTTTCTGCTGGTCTGTAAACATCTTTTAATCCATCTGCAGGCTGAGTGTTGCTCAGACCACCTCCACTGCTGCTATGAGGGGACGGTTTGTGATCTCATCCACGCCAAATGTGTTAATAAGACCGTTTCCCTGCCCTGGATGAGACGAGTTCCTACCAAACAGGCCCTGCTCATCCCTCAGGTAGTTTGTCAAGTTGAGGTTGTACCGTTTTACTTTTTCTCTTTGCTTACTGTCTCTTCTAAGATCATTAGACTTTTGTAGGGAGTTTGATCTGTTTGTCGACCTTTGCACTAAAATCAATGGGGCTTTAAGTTTAAGCAGCCGTTTATTATTTTCTGAACTTCATCCTTCAGACATACAAATGTAATTTTTTGCAGGATGTCGGTGTGACACAAACACCATTAGATCTCCTGCACTGACACTTTATTATCTTTCTTTACTGTTATCTAATACAAAGAACATGCAGAATAAGCTCTGTTATTGAATTGTACTTAAAGACCGCTAACACCTAACCGATTAGTGCAAAGTGCAAATGAAACATAAAGGACAAGTTTAGAACTAGGAGGAAAAAAACAACTAAAAAAAACTAAACTCATTGTTGCCGTTTCAAGAACACCAACTGCATTTTTTGTAGTTTCATATTACTTGAAACACCATTGTGTTATTGTAGAAATACATTACTGAACATCACTGATACTAAATTATGTTTTTGACCTGCTTCCAGCAAGTGGGTTAAGTTTGAGCAGCTAAGACTGGGTAATGTGTGGCTTTTTGCTTTAAAGATGATTTAAACAAGTAATTAATTGTTGATGATTAATTTTCTGTCAGTCAACTAATCATTATTATATATTATTATATTTGTAGAAAAGAAAGCTAAAAAAAATTCCATGTGAATAACTGTTTCAGTCCTACTGTTGACATATTGTTTTTTCTGTGTGTGTGTGTGTGCTGCTCTCATGGGTATGCGTGGGCTGCGATGTGTGATGGATCCAGCTCGGGGGCACAGTGAAGGCGGTCATCTGTCCGGACCAGCAGTCTGAGTGTCCGGATGACACCACTTGCTGCCAGCTTCTCGATGGCTCCTGGGGCTGCTGCCCATTAGCCAAGGTGATACTCATGAGCTCACATACAACTTCAAGTACTTCACACTAAGAATCATACTACATGGCCTGATGGTCAGAGTGTGTTTTACCAACCGTACCAGAAAAATACTTTTCAAGAACAACTCTGTTGCAAATCAAAAATCAGTTTTCTTCTTTCAGAGCCTGACCAATAAATCGGGTTCAACGAAACTGAAACTAATCTGTGTATGTGTCGGCCTATAAATAACAAAAGATCGCAGTACAGAAATGCAAACATTCACTTGAACTAATTAGATTTTGATGATCAAAGGTCAAGGTCACTGTGACAGATTAAACACATTTTTTAGTGGTCACAGTAAAATGACCCCAAAAGATATATTTCCAGGTGTTGGTTGTTCTTATCCTGTGCCTATTGAAATACCAGGAGATATTTTTTTATTCACCACTTTAAGCTCACATGGAACATGTACAAACATACAAATTTTCAGCTCAATCTGTTCCAAATACTAAATGGTGTTTGCTTGTTACACACTTGTTACATCATCATTATTAGTAACAGTGCTCATGTTGAAGAGAGATGTCTAATTTGATGTTAAAAACAGGTTTATGTCCAATTTCAACAGCTATTTATCAGCAAAAAAGTCTGTAATTTTACATAAGTTTAATGCTGTTTCTGAATGATCTCGACACTGTTAATCTTGTCCCACTGACAGCATTCAAGTCGAGCATCTCTACTGTTCCATCCTCTGCGGGAAACTGTGTCCTGGACTGAAGACTGCTCCTGACTGTCTGAAATTATTCTCTTCTCTACAGGCGGTGTGTTGTGAGGACAAGCTCCATTGTTGCCCCGAGGGAACAAAGTGTGATCTCACTCACTCAAGATGTTTTTCTGCCTCGCTGCAGTCCTTCCCTATGCTGGAGAAACTGCCTGCCAGAAGGAAGGAAAAATCTTCAGGTGGGGAATAACCCATGTAAATTAATTATGATTTGTGTCATGTCAGGCCCAGTTTCTACTTGATAAATCTCATGTGAAAAGAAATCTTTTAAATGGCAAAAAGGTTTTTTAAAAAGTCTCTGAAATCCATCTACAGCTGTATGCTGATGATACTGTGCTAAAAATGGATGACCATTTTTCTCTCCTCATGTTTCTCCAGCTCCTACAGTCACTTCAGTGACTTGTCCTGGTGGAAGAAGCAGCTGCCCTGATAGTTTTACATGTTGCCTCCTAACCAGTGGAGACTATGGCTGCTGCCCTTACACAGAGGTACGTATGACTGTTAAAAATGTATGAATCACCAACAATTCTGATGATCGTTTGTTTTATTTAAGTCATGTCAAATATTCATATTCTCAGATTTGCTGCTGCTTTTCTCCGTTTTATGTTTTTTATTTTTTATTTTTTATTTTTTACTGTTTTTAGGTTTTACTGTAATGACAGGACAAAACAAGCAATTTGAAATGGTTGGGCTCAGGGAAATTTTAATTGGCATTTTTCATTATTCTCAGACTTTTAAGTAGGTAAATCAGTCAGTTAATTGAGAAAATTAGTTGCAGCCATAAATACAATGAGAGAAAAGAGAATATATTTTGCACTTTCTCATGTTTGTTTAAGATTACAGCTACTTTATAATTTTTTAATTATAAAGGAGGTGGATTGGATGAAAATTATTGTTATATATATTGAAAACCTCTTTGACAAAATCTTCAACACTGAGCTATGAACCATCTCTTTTCAATTCATAGATATTGTTAAAAACAAATATATTGGCACTGAAAAACAAACCTAGACATTTTAAACAAACAGAAATTGTTTGATTAAAAATATCAGTTTTAAATTAACACCACAGTTTTTATCAAACTTTGTATTTTGATCTGTCTATTCAATAAAATACATGATAATCTACTTCATATGTTCTGACCAAAAACACACATGCAAAATGCTAATAAGTTCTTTGATGGTCATAAAAATATTGATTAATAATATTTTGTGCAGAGGGAAAATCTCACCAGAGAAATACATCTTATTATTTCTTAAAGAAAATAAACTGCTTTAATTTTAAGAGAAAAGCAATCACTCCTCGCTACATGACGTTAGCATCATATTTAAATAATTGTCCCATAATATTCTTATTGTGAGAAGCTGTCAGAGTTTATTGCCAAAGCACTAAATGCTCTAATACTGTATGTGCCTGGAAAGACTTGCACTGTACTAAAACAGCCAACCTTAAACTTGAATCATGTGCAGGCCATGTGCTGCAGCGATCACATCCACTGTTGCCCTGCCAACACAGTATGTGACCTGGAGCATGGGGTCTGCAAGTCTGGTGAGACGCATGTGCCACTGCTGAAGAAGATCCCTGCTGTGCCCAATGACGGTAAGAAGTGAAGTAGTACAAGTGTTAGTTGATATTTTAAAGGACCAGTTCACCCTTTTGGTCATTATCTACTCACATGCCGATAGAAAGTCTGGTTTCTTTGTCCACACATTTCTGGAACAGAAAAACAGCGTTGCAGCATTCTCCTAAAAACTGAAGAAGCTGGGGTTTTGTTTTAAAACATAAAAAAACAACCAATAACAACATACCAGCATAATCCAAGTCTCTGTAAACCATGAGATCCCAAATTGATTTGAAAAGATGTTATTCACACCCTTTCGTAAGCCAAAATCTTCACTGTAGCTGCTAAGCTAAAAGCGTTAGCATGCACACGTCAGACGGGACTTTTAGCTTAGCGGCTACAGAGAAGATTTTGGCTCAAAAAAAGTCTTATCAGTTCAGCTTCCGGAGACTTGGACTACGCTGGACGAGCTGTATGGAGCCATTTTATGTTTTGTTTTTTTTTACATTTTAAAACAAGTCCCCAGCTTCTTCAGTTGTTTATGCTGCAGCACTGTTTTGTTGTGAAGTTACAGAAATAGTTTGTGGATGAAGAAACTTCACCCGACTTCCTTTCGGCATGGGGGCGAGTAGATAGACTGAATTTTCATTTTTGGGTGAATTGTTCCTTTTAAAAGCAGACAAGAAACAAGCATTGATCGTGTGTTGTGACTTCTCGTCCTGACAGTTGAGTGTCCAGACAAAAAATCAGCATGTCCCGACCAGACCACCTGCTGCCAAATGACCAACGACACGTATGGCTGCTGTCCTATGCCCGATGTGAGTAAGCTGTTCAAAAGGATCAACATTACTGCTCAAACCAAACCTGTAAGACCCAGTTCAGTCAGAGCTCATAGAGTTCTAATCCAGGATAATTTTGTTGGGTTATTTAAGGGAAACTTGTTGAGTTTGGTGTTGTGGAACCATTGTAGCACTTAATAACCAAGCTGAGGGAAGGAAAGGGTTTCAGGCACTTCAAGCACTTCCAGTTAAATCCAGAATCATAGCCATTTTATTTTGACACAAACGCTCAACAAAGAAAAATCAGATAAAGATATTTTTATGTCTGTATTTCGCAAAAACAAAGGCGAGGAAAAAGGCAGCACTGCAGAAGACAAAAACAGCAGAAAAAAGGAAGGAAATACAACTTTAAAATTCAAGAAAAAATAATTACAGTAAAAAATAAATTGAAAACCAATTACAAAATAAAATATAAGTAAAAAATATTTAATAAAGGACAATACAATAAAGAAAATCAAATTCAAAACCGCATCTTCTACAAAAAAATTAAATAAACAGTAATTTTCAAACACGAACACAATCTCAAAAATAATTTTCGACAAATTATAGCTTTTTATGAAGAGATATCTGATTAATTTAAGAACTTTAAGTGCAAGTTCCATTAATGAGAAAGTTGCACGTTAATGGGAACATTAGGAAGTGTCAGTTGATATCAGTGAAACTCTGTCGTAGATTATGAGCTTCCCTGTTGGCTCTAGACATACTTAACCAGTACAAACCATTAAACTACCCATTGCTCAAGTAGCAGTTCAGAGGAATCAAACTGGAGCTGAGACGCATGAATTCAGCCTTTCTTTATTTTGACACTGAAGATAACTTTCCTCTTGTCTTCCAGGCCGTCTGTTGTTCAGATCAGATCCACTGTTGTCCTGCAGGCACCAAGTGTGACCTGTCCCACAGCACCTGTGTGTCAGCCCAGGGAGAGCCCAGCTCGGCCATTAAGATCCCCGCTGCTGCGACGGAGCTGGTGACAGTCCAGAGCAGAGGTCAGGCAGTCTCAAAGCAGAAGGCAGCGTTTCGAAACATAAATACTGAGCGGGGCCTTTATTTACCTCAACTGCAGAGGGCGCCAGGCTTTTATAGAAACAGATTTACTTTAGAGACGGGCCTTCTTTTCTAATTCTGTCTGTTTGAAAAGTATTTTTGATGATATTTAAAAACTTAAGATGAGTAATCCAGAACAACAAAGTGTAGAAAATACCATCGTTATATTGTTGATTTTATTAAAAATGCTGTATCAGGCACCAGCAATTTATCCACCTTTGTCCCCCCCCCCCCCCAGCCTTTATTCGGGGCAGGCCTTTATTCAGCCCATTATTAGAGACCCAGCTTTTATTTGACTATTGGCTTTGATTTGAGGAAATACTGTATGTCTGGAGGCAAGAGTGTCCAAGTTCTTCAAACTCAAGGCAGGTACTGTATTCAATGTGTTGCTTCTTGGAGCATTTTAAGGCCATTTGTTTAGTTTTAAAGTTACCCTGAGATAAATGAACTGCTATTAGTGTTGAATTTTACCTACATGTTTGTTTTTTAGTCACAGTAGTTAGGTTCATTTTGATGAGCAGTTGTCTAGTTTCTGGCCGTGACGCTGTTTATGTAAAAATCTGGGAGTGTGGAGTTATTCTCTATAGCCCGCTCCTCATCTGTCATCTCGTTAGCCGCTACTAGCATGGCACGCCCAGAGCTACGACCAAAGTGTTGGTGGTCAATTTGGATTCTGGGTAATGAAGGCGGTAGTTCTGATGCATTCGTTTTGACTTCCAGCAGTGTTAGAGGAGTGCCGAGCTGCTCATAATGCCCCTGTTTGTCTTTTAGTCGGAGCTGTTCCCTGTAACGCCTCTGTGGCCTGCGCTGACGGAAACACCTGCTGTAAATCGTTTGAGGGAGAATGGGCCTGTTGTCCGCTAGCAGAGGTACCAACATACTGATGTGTATGAGTCACACACACACAGATTGTGTTCCAGCTGCAAAGAATTACCTAATGATTCATTTCCTGTCTGCAGAGTTTAGTTCTTTAAACTGTCTAATCTCCTCAGCTTGTTTAGATGCAACACTTGTGTAGAAATATAAGTCAATATGATGAAAGAAAAATTGTATTCGGTGTTTGGACGTATTCCAGCTTCATTGTCCGTTAATGGAGGTCGGCATCGAGGAGGAGGTCGGATATTTTTAGCTGCTAAATTATAAACATGTGAAGCAGATTATTCAGGATTGTGTATTATTACTGCAGCGTCTTTCTTTCTCCTCCCTACAGGCCGTGTGTTGTGAGGACCACCAGCACTGCTGTCCCCACGGCACCATCTGTAACCTGGCAGCCTCCACATGTGACGATCGCACAGGCAGCCCCGTGATGCCCTGGCTCAGTAAAACGCCCGCCTTCCTCTTACTGACCGGCAACAGCAAGTGTGACAAGTCGACATCGTGTCCTGGAAAATCTACCTGCTGTAAGACGGCGGGTGGAGGCTGGGCTTGCTGTCCTCTGCCTAAGGTATTAAGAGGGCTGAAAATACATATTTCCTCTTCCCTGTAGTTCTATTTATCCGTCTAGATAGTTTTGGTGTGAGTGTCTCAGTTTTGGAGATATCAGCTGCCTTCTCTCTAATATAATGGAACTAGATGGCACTTCACTTGTGGAGCTCAAAGTGCCAAAAAAATACATTTAAAAAACTCAACATCAATGTCTCTTTCCAGAAATCATGACCCGGTTACTCAAGATAATCCAC
>JBBPCS010004057.1:0-11667 GCA_037974645.1 Hollardia meadi
CCATAATATCATCAAAAGATTCAGAGAATCTGGAGAAATCTCTGCACGTAAGGGGCAAGGACGAAAACCAACATTGAATGCTTGTGAGCTTCGATCCCTCAGACGGCACTGCATTAAAAACCAACATGATTCTATGACGGATATTACTACATGGGCTCGGGAACACTTTGGAAAATAATTGTCAGGAAACTCAGTTGTAAGTTAATGTACAAATGTAAGTTAAGACTCTACCATGCAAAGCACAAGCCATATATCAACAACATCCAGAAACACCACCAACCTGTCTGGACCCGAGCTCATCTGAGATGGACTGATACAAAGTGGAAAGTGTCCTTTGGTCTGATGAGTCCACATTTCAACTAGTTTTTGGAAATTATGGACTTCATTTCCTTCTGGCTAAAGAGGAAAAGCACCATCCAGATTGTTACCTCAAAGTAGCTCAAAGTACAAAAGTCAGCATCTGTGATGGTATGTGGGTGTGTTAGTGCCCATGGCAAGTCATTGCATTCTGTTGTTATTGACATTTTACATAATGTCTCAACTTTTTTGGAATTGGGGTTGTAGTTATGAACTCGAGGTTGACTGATGATGCTTATAATACATTATGATTACCTATACTCACCTATACATACTGTACCTTTACAATCATCATTATAGCATACTACAAGTCCTTAATGCAGTTGATGGTTGAGGTGTGTATAGGTAGTCATAATGTATGATAAGCCCCATCAGTCAGCCTCTTGTTTATTACTAGTCAAGAGGATCCATAAGATCCTTATAATTCATTATAAGTCACATTTATAACATTGTATGAATCTTGATATAGTGCATCAGAATGCATCATAATACACTATGAATGGCTCAACAACTTACTATAGGTGTGGTCTTTATAGAAAGTGTCACCAACACACCACAAACTTTGGTTTGAGGCCACATAAATTCATGTATTTACTATTAATTCTGCCAATGTGACAAGTAAAAAGTATTGTATAGTATTTCTTCGTACTTTCAAACTTCATCTTATAGATTCTAGTCCCTAATTCTTTGTGGTGCGCTGTACTCAAGGCTCCTTTTTCTTCTTTACTATTTGAGTAAATCCTTGCATTTTAATGAGACTGCCTTCTTTCATATTTCTTGTTTTTGCGGCTCATAGCGCCATGCTTTGATGTGTTGCATATGTTCAGCTGCAAGACAAGCTCTCAATCAGATCAAGCAATTGCAGCCCAGTTGTACTCTTCATGAAAGGAGAGGCAAAGAAACCAAGAGCTATGTTTGCGATCCAGTCTGTTTTGCCTTAATGTTCATCCAGTCCATTTAACTCATTTCTAAATGGTGGATAATTGCAGCTAATTGTTACTTTGACTCAGATGCTTCATTTACCTGTTTAGTTCTATTTGTGGTGTGGACCGTTTTACACTGCTACAGTATACTGTACCAGTATTACACTGGTACAGTATTACTGTACCAGTATTGCACTGGTACAGTATATGATAGTGATCAACATGTTAAATGTTTTGACATTTGTGTGTATTTGCATGTGCACTAATAATTTGATTAAAACCAGATCAAGGCAATATTTGAACTTCTATGTAAACACACCGAACAAGTATTCTAACTTTGAAATGAAAGTAATTATAACCTGACTAACAGATTTGGATCACTTGTCAATGTTTAATTTTACAGTGGTACATTTACAATCACTCTGACTGCTTTCAGTATTTTTTTTTTTAATTCTGTCCATAAAAGGAAACAAAGTAATGCAAAGTGTTGTACACATTGACAGCTGCATAGTGGGGGAAAAAAGGTGAAATAATGAATATTCACCAAAGTCCCTCTGTTTCCCCTCTCTTATTTTGTGATGATAATCAGATTCCTGCAGGCTACCTTCCATCCTTCTGCACACTAACTAGATTATCACACACGTCATGTAAAATTTGAGAAATCAGATTAGTGGGAACCATGTAAACTCAAACAATGACCTAATCTCGTTATTCACAGTAATCACTGGTTTTTACTTGTCTGCAGTATGTAAATGTGCTGCTTATCTTTTTAAGAAAGATATATTACACATCTGCGCATCACAGACATTTTGACAGATCGTACTGATTCTTTTGTCTCTTTATCATTAAAATATATGCACACTGCCCGAGCAGGCATGTCACACATCATACAATCCTGCTGACTCCTCATATGTTGGATTAGTGGGAGACTGGAGGTCGTGACATCAGTGACTTGAGTCAATATGTATTAATTTGCACAGTAATGAAATGTCCATCGATATGCACTGTAAAAGTTAAAGCTTGTTATTGAAGAATGTATTCACTCAATATCACTACTCATATATATTACTTCGTGGAGTGAATGTTATTCTGTCATGGGCCATTATTGGTGGTATTGACTTTTAAAATGCATCACATGAAGGCCCATGTGAATCACAGTTGCTCACTGCAGTTTAAATTCACAGAGCAATGACTAGTTTGACAGTGTGACCTAATGAAATTACATTTACTGAGCCTGTCGTCACCAGAAAGACGGAGAAAAAAGCAGTGATGATTATTTCAAATGTTTAAAATGTCATATGTCACATTTACCCAACACGTTTCTTGTGGTTATGCAAATAAAGACTGTCATCTCATTGTTTTACCAGCACAAGACCTCTTAGGGAGGTCAGGATGGATTGTTCGGTCTACACAGAAAGTAACTTTGACACAGTTCTCATCCCTTTCTTTCCCAACAGTTGACACCGGTTTCTTTTAAGCATAAAGGTTCTTAGCCAGTTTTCTTTTCCTCGGATGACGAAGAAATGACCTATCCTACCATGCATCTGATTTGCTCACCCTGATATTCTTACTTTAACCCTGACCTCATCACTGCTTATGTTTTAGGCTTGAGGGAATGAAAAAACAATCGTGAGAAAATTTGCAACATCGCTTCAAGTGGAGTTTGAACTTGGACTGTGCTGAACTTTGAGGTGAATTTCACCTTGGATATTCATGCAATTTTGACTTAAACAGAGTAGGACGTGTCATTCCTTTGCCATCCTTAAAAAATGAATATTGCCTTTTCTTACCCTCAGCCTATTGTTTGTTACATCTGTTTACATCTTTCTAGTTACATCTATTCTACAGTTTTAGAAGGAATTAATTAATCAAAATGAAAAACTCGGACAGCTTTGTAGGTCACATCATTTAAACCAAAATAACTATGAAAATATGCATGCAAGCATCCTTTTTTAAGCAGGCATATTGCTGTTTAGGTGCAGAGAAATGAATTGGATGTGAGCACTGTGCAGGAGACACAGAAGCCCTCTAAATTGCCCCAAGTGGGATACAGCAGATGCACAAGGAATTTGACCTGGTTAATTGGGGCTGGCACATTCAAGACAGTTTCATAATGCTGGATTGACACACCAACTGAGGGTAAGAAAAATCTAAGTTTATTTTGTACTACAGTACTGATGAATATGACAAAATGCTGTAAGTAAACACAAGGTTTAGGTAAGGATCAATTTTATCTCCTGGCGAAGCCACCCTGCATGTTTTAGGAGATTATCAAGCACACATATCAGTGCATTCAAAGAGTCAAATGTCTTCCTTGCCTCATAGTTGTGACAGTATATGAGCAGTGTGAGTGAGAAGAGGGGAAAGTTTGCAATTCCATGGCATGGCCTGTCACTCTGTCATTTGCATGCAAATAACCTGACACTTGTGCATAACCCCCCCTGGTTGCAATGTATAATCCCCTTCTATACTGAGAGGATTTTGACATCATGCACAGGCAAACACTTACACAATGAGAAAGGATTTACATGATCTGCATCTCTGTAACATGATCCCTTTGCCCGTATCACATGATGCCTCCTTGATCACCCCATTGGCTGGCCTCCCAGGGCAAAAGCAAGTGAAGTCCTTTAATGTTTTTCATCTGTGTGACGGGATAAGAGAAGAAGCCACTGGCAAACACGCTCCTCTATGCCGATGATGTGGGTTTGAGCCAGTGACGTATGCATATGTAGTATGAATGTATGTGTGATGTGATAATGGGATAAAGCAGATGATATTTAGCTTAGATTATGTGAGCATACCTGCATGATATGATAAGGCCTATGATATTAAACCGGTGCTTACACTGTCTGTATTGTGTGGCTTTGGTGTATGATTTGGCTTGTTTAATTCAAAGCAAGTCAAGCTCAAAGTTACTGTCATTCATCCGTACGCATGTATGAAATGTCATTCCTCTCTGGGGCCAACACTTAAAGTATAACATGAACTACACAGCAACACAGACACAGCAAATAACAAGTAAGCAGCTCCGTGAGAGGCCTATGTAAATAAGTACAGGTATGGCTGCATATAATCTCATAAATACATGTATTATAATAACAAACATACATGAATATCTCAAAACAGAGCACAGTATGATTAAAATGACAATAGTTTGCGAAAACAGATGAAAATCAATGTCGTTAGTATTAGAAAGCTATTTTTTCAAAAACTTCATTTGTGAAAGAAAGTGTCTTTAACTTTACCACTCAGCGTAAATTAACAGCCAAACAACCAAGCAAAACTGCTTAATTTATTGAGGACAGACATCAACAATAGAACATTAACAAACAACATTTAAAAGATGATTCAAAAGATGGATTCAAAACATAGTCAGTGAAAGTCCTTTTCTATAGCACCCTCCAGAGGGTAAAGGTTTGGGTGCAATGGTGAAATGGATTGCTTACAATCTGAAAACAAAAAAACATGCACATTCAAATGGTAGCTTTTAAAGTTCCCTCTGATCTGCTTCAGCATTATCTGCAAGTTAATACGGTAACAAATGAAATATCTACCTGTGCCAGAGCTATAATTGTGTGCAGAAAGAGATGCAAAATTAAGATTAGACCACTATTGGGAGCCCTACAATAAAAGCTAAAACGAGGAGGTAAATACCCTCATAAACGGTTTTGTTTCATCTGCAAGTCAAAGGCCTGAAACTCTTTATTTGATTTTCAACCCTAAGCCTGATAGCTAAGCACAATTTCAGCATAATACCCAGTGAGGCACTCCTTGAACATTTGTCTATATAAATAATATAATATGTCTCCTCTCTGAGCCAGGATGCCCAAAAGCATTTAGCCTAGGGATCAGCATGGTTCATCAGTGGAGATGGGAAGATTAAAGAAATTCAGGGCTTGTGGAAAACAAGCTGTGAGCCCTCAGAACATTTTCTTGGTGAATGTAAAATACTGCCATATGCCCATTGTTTCTCACTCCTAATGTATTCTGAACCCTTCAAAGAAATTCCTTCATGAGCCAAATATTAAACGCATGTTTGCTCATTCTTTATTGTTTATATTGTTTATACTCAGTCTTTATTGTAGTCAAAAATTTAGTTGATTAATGGAATGGGAAATGAACAATTGATTCTAAAGGTCCAGTGTGTAGGATTTAGGGCTATATATTTGGTAGAAATAGAAAATATTATTCCTAATTATGTTTTCATTGATGTATAATCACAAGAATTTCACAAAGAGTTGTTTTTTCATTAGCTTAGAATGAGCCTTTTATATCTCCAGACGGAGGCAGGTCCTCTTCCACAGTTTTCCATGTTGCACTGCCATGTTTCTACAATAGCCCTGAATGGACAATCCCAGCCCTGACTCTAGAGTGGACCTTTCATTTTTTTAGCAGCCACCGTAGTTTGTCCCACACTCTTGGAAGGGGAGGGCGAGAGGAGGGGTATTCAGTATGTTGCAATTTGCACCCTGGCTAGATGCCACTAAATCCTACACACTTGACCTTTAACCATTTAAGTTCTTTATCAAGGAAAATAACTAACATTTTTTGTTTCCAGTGTTTGGTTCCCAATGTCAGATTTTCTTTGCTTGTCTTTGTTCCTCTTCATCATTCTAAAAATCTCTTAATCTTTTTGGGTTTTAAACAAGGTGTCTGGCTCTGGCGGAATTGTAATGTAAAAAAAAAAATCCCCTTTTTGCTACTTTTAATAAAGTAATCAATTAAATGGTAAAAATGATTGACAGGTTGATATATATTGAAAAAGACTGATTCATTTAGGGGGGTTGACTGTTCAGTGGCACTTTTGTTTTGCCAGATGTTGCTTGCAGAGAAGAGGCAGCCTGTTCTCATGCCCATCTCATCAGATATCGACGTTTTGTCATGGCCCTTCGCGTCCTATCCAGAGGCACAAGGTACCCTTTGGCGTCAGGCAAGGAGGCACAAGGGTTTACCATACTAGCAATGGAAAGCCGTCCACGTCAGTATCAGACGACTTAAGCAGATAACGCTGTGCAACATACTGTACTTTCAAAAGCGCCAAGAGGGGTTGAGGTCGGGGTTGAGTGGAGGGTCACACACACGACTTTCACCCAGGAGACCGGAGTTTGTGTCTAACATGAAACCAAGCGTTCCAGTCATTTCCTAAACCCAACCACATGTTTTTTGTGCCTACCTTACCTGTTTTTTGTTTGTTTCACACACATTCTCTTTCTCCTGGATGTCTCTTTTAGGATGTGCCTTTTTACATTATAGACATGGTTCTCTGACTACCCTGTAAGGAAAATTAAGCTCAGTTTGGGGAAATATGGCATCAATATATAATACACACAAACCAATTAATTGTTCATCCAGCGATATAATTTCATAGTCTGCATGATAAAACCAATAAACTTGTTGATCAAGCAAGAGTGTCTTAGGCATAAATTAACTAGGGGAAGTAATAAACCCATGACAAAGGAACTATATATATATGACTCATAAGGAACAACTCAACAATGACACAATAAGAGAATACCCACATGCAATGACGAGACAATGTGTAAATAAATGCAGAAACAGAGTTTCTTTAGTAAAGTTATGCAACAGATGACAAATGGCTGAATCTACCAGATAAAGAGGCATTTGGAGAGCCCTAAGTGGAGGAAGACTTGAACATTACATTTGCAAAGAACCATTCAGCAGCTGGGACATTTGAAAAGCAAAAGGGGAAATATCTGAAGTCTTTTGAGATACAGTAATAAGTTTGTTAATAGGAAATCCTAGTTTTTATCTAAAGCCTCCTAGAGTACACTTATTAATCTAAATCATCAATCCCAATCACAGGAAACGTATTTAGTTTAGTTTACTCTATTTTGTGACTTCTGGTCCTTCAACTCTGGGATAAGACAATCTTGATTTCTACCCCACAACACTTTAGGTTACAACTGAATCAAATCCTGTGCATTCATACTGTAGTTCCTGCTTTTCACTGTCTCACAGTGCCAATTTGAATCTCTTTGAATGTAAATAGTGTACATGTTTGAATAATTCATAACTCTTTCTGCCTTTGTGTCATTACTTCACCTTAAAACCTTCCGATTGTATTCTTTCAAGTAGCATCATATACAATACAAATATTACAGTTCTTTATATTGTCTCTCTTGTTCAGTTGTGTTAGTCATGCCAGTGAATATCCAGACAGTAATAATTACACACACACACACACACACACACACACACACACACACAGGTCTGAGCCCCAAGCCAAATCCCTATGGACTAAGCTATTGCTGCCCAATAAGTATTGTAAGGAGTTGCAGCTTGCAACAATCACTGGATACATTTTATGTAACATTTTAAATATTACTGCTGACAAACCTAGATTCTGATTTTCATTTTCTGGCACTGGTGTCTAAAATGCATTGAAGACCTCAGCTGCTGTGCGGGATTGAATCCCAGTGGAAGATTGTCTCCTGTGTCTCTTGTGTATCCTGTGTATATTGTCTTTTTTTCAAGCTTCTTATGAAAATAAAGACAGTGGATTTTCCTTTCGGCCTGCAAGATGACATATGCAGATATACATAAATGCATTTTATGCATTTTCATGAATTTTACTGTAATAGCAAAACATAGATGAGAGGCTGTGCTTGACAAAATCGTCTCTTTCATGTCCTAAGCCACTTTGGACTGCTACGCAGCGAAAATACATTTTTTCAATGTCAAACCTATTTATTATCAGCCAAAAAGCTATTTGTCAGGGTAATATTATCAAAAATATTTAGCATAAAATGCTTGTGCAATGATAAAATGTTTAAAAGTTTGACATTTCCATTTAGGTCCACTAAGTGCTTGATTTGCATAAAAATATTTGCTTTGACAAAACAGCTAAAGTTGAACTTGAACTCAAAACTCAACATTCAAATCCAGTTAACTTGTTTACATACTCCAATCAGCCACAACACTGAAACCACTGACAGTTGATCTCACTATTGTGCAATATTCTGCTGGGAAACCCTGGATCCTGGCATTTGTGTGAATTGACACAAACCATCCGCCCACCCTTGCAGATCAAGCACACCCCCCATGGCACCGGCACAGCCCAATGACAATGGTCCCCCAGAACGTGACAAAGAGCTTAAGGCGTCCACCTGGCCTCAAAATGCCCCAGATCCAAATCTGATTGAGCTACATGGGATGTACCTGAAAAATTACGATCCATGGAGTGCTGTTGGCATGAGGGGGTTTACTTTGTCTGAAACAATGTTTGGGTGGGTTTTATGGGTCAAAGAACATCCACATGAATACCAGGACCCAGGGTTTAACACTAGAACATTGTACTGTAGTCATGATCAATGTCATTCACTTCATCTGTCAGTGGTTTTAATGTTGTGGCTAATCGGTGTATAAGGAACAAAACGTTATTCTTTACTGCTGTGGCACACCTCCCTCATGACATCTTCTGTTTAATATATAAAAAAGACAAAGAAGGCCCACAGACATAAGTACATAGGAAGCTTCTTGAGTGTGTAGTTGTGTGTAACACAGACAGCTACTGATAAGGGGAAAAAAGCCTCAAGGTGGTGAGGCAAGCGAGCAGTGGACACTTTTCCAATATGTCACATCTCTCAATGAGCACAAACTCTTACTCACGTTCACACACAAGCACACACCCAGAACGTACATACACAAACACACGTCCACATACAAATTAAGGGTGGGTAGGTGGTTACTATGGTAACCATTTAAAGGTGGCTGGGGAGTTTTACTGCACTGTGGAGAAAGGTGGAGACAGAGGGAAAGAATATGAGAGAATGTAAAAGAAGAAAAAATACAGTTCCCCAAAGACCTTGTATTTCTCAACATATTTTCCAAAAAGCCACATAGAAACAGAGAAAGCAATTCAACAGATGGAGTGAAGGCAAGAATGAAGCAAAAACACCAATAAATCAAACCAATCTGCATTGTGGGAGAAAAACACTCAATTATAAAGGGAAGTGATTTATTTCAAGGCCCACTGCCTGCTGGTTAGAATCTGTGAATTGAAAGGCCATTAGAGATGAAAACACCAAGGAGAGGTTGAATGGACCAATTACTGAGGGGCTTTACTGCCGGCTGCCATTAAATATAACCTTGATGGATGATTAGTCGCATACAGTTCAGTGAAAATATACAGTATGTCTGACTTCTTTTTCAATGAACAAAATGACAACAAACACCAACAATTAACAACACCATTGACAAGTTGTTGGTTTGTGAACATTTTCAAGTTCAGAAATGGTGGCTTTGTAGCTTTAGATACAAGTCAGTGGTAATATAGAATTTATATGAAAATGGCCTCTGATGTGAAGAATAAGGACAAGCCTTTACAGCCCCCTAATGCCTCTAACTTTACATTATATAAATTTATATTACTGCTGTTGTTTTGGCTAGTTCTGGCATAAATTTGTTTAAAATGAATATTCTTGCAGTAATATTTTGACCCTGTGCAAAGTAATTGGTAACTTAGCTGGCTGCATTTCCAGAGGAGCTTCTCTAACGCCGCTCTACACACCAACATGCACACGCACGCATACACACTCATTGAAAATGCACTTCGAGTGTAGTGAGTGAAGGAGCATCCTTAGTGCTTGGCAGTTATAGATTTCTCTCTCTCTCTGTGTGTGTGTGTTTGTGTGTGTGCACTTGTTGTATGAGGACTTAGTGTTGATGCTGTCACGGCCCATGGCAAGCCTCGCTCTGTCATATCAATGCCAAACCTCCCAGCAGCTGGCGGCTACTCCTCACCGTCCAAATCGCGCACGCGCGCACACACACACACACTCTCTCTCTCTCTCTCTCTCTCGCTCTCTCATCCCATTTGTCTGTGTTTCATGATCTCCCTGCTTGCCTGGCCCCCTGTGGTATCTTTGGTTCCCAGTTGCCCAATTCAGTTACATGTGTACATACTCTGTGTACTTGTGCATGCATGTGTGATCATGCATGTGTGGAAGTGCAGGAGGATGGCAGACGTCCTAAAGCCCCAATCTGCCCATTAAGTTGATCAGGGAGTGGAAGCATGGTTATGGGGCTGTAATGTGAGCTCTGAACAGCTCTGATAAAACAGCTTCCTCCCCACAAGTGCCTGCGTCCAAGTGCTGCTCTGGCCACAGCAATTATCTCTCTCTCTCTCTCTCTCTCTCTCTCATACAAATCTCTACATTCGAAGACCTACACACCATCCTTAGTGTTGTTCTGACCTTCATGCTGAGTAAAATTGCCCTTTGTGGGAATACTTTGCTCCTCAGCTGATCAAGTTAATTGCACAATTTCCATCTTGCTTACTAAGAAATTTATGTAAATCAAGTTTCAATGCATACACACCCACCAAGGACCACCATGCACCCAAATAGCCCCCACTCAATCACCCTTTGTATTTGTACTCTGCACATTGCGTTAGACTTTTTCATGACAGGGTGGCAAGCTTTTGTTTCACACATAAATCCTATGATTCAATAACACATATTCCTTTTTCATCCAATGACTCAAGTTAGTGAATGTTATTTTGGAGTATGTCATGTGTCCATTCTCGCCTGACATCCAAAAAGGCCTACTTTTGGCAGTCAATGATATTATCATCTCTTTGCCAAGTGGATCACCCTCCGAATTCCACTTATTAGCACTCATTACCAAGGGATTGGGATTTTAGAAATTGTGCAAGCATGCAATGTGCAAATGTGTGCTAAAACATTTGTTTGTTACCGAGGCATCATACATCGTATGATATGGCAGCAAAATGTTAATGGAGAAGAAACACTTTAAAGCTAAGCTACTTATCTTTTTTGACCACCAGAAGGGGCAAACAACAATTTGACAGACACACTAGAAATTTTCATGGGTTCATGTAGTTGTAATAATCCATTACCAAATTACACTCAATTTAAAAGGGTAAGGGAAAAGTTCCTGTCTGGGGGGGCCAAAAAGGCTCACCATCAATTTGATCCTGTAATGAACACAGACGAAAACATATGTGTGTATGGTGGGGGTGGGGGGTGTACACAAAATGGAGAGTTGCTGCTCTATATTTGGTGAGAATTACACTGCTGCCAGTGTTGGTGTTCTATTTCTATCTCTAATTTATGAGCTGTTAAGACCTGCAAGACATGCATTTCTGATATGTCATTGCCTCATTAAGTTGTTCTGGATAACATTTTACCACTTCCAGCAGCAACGTTAGCAATCATTTAGTGTTTTGGGGGGTTTTTTGTCTGTTTTTCTACCTGTTGATACCTGATTTCCTGATGGCTGATAATTGATCCAATATTCACTCTGGATCAATATCAAGTCATTACAATACATGTATTAATGACTTTAAGGAATGTAGCTATAAAGCAAGGAATCTGTGTGTGTGTTAGTATGTTACTATGTG